>OX155963.1:14634564-14877172 GCA_944548615.1 Micropterix aruncella
ATATATATATATATATATATATATATATATATATATATATATATATATATATATATATATAAGATGATTATAAAGTAAATAATTATAAAAGCCACTTACATCGTGACGAAGGATTCCCTTGATCGGATTCGGGAATGCTTTAGGTGTTAACGAGAATGATGAATGCCTCTCACTTGCGGAAAGAGGAGTAGGTTTAAGTTGGGCCCATTTTTCAACTAGTAAACGCTCACCCTTCATCCAATTATCTCAAAATGTAGCTTAATTTTTGAGATAATTGGATGAAGGGTGAGCGTTTACTAGTTGAAAAATGGGCCCAACTTAAACCTACTCCTCTTTCCGCAAGTGAGAGGCATTCATCATTCTCGTTAACACCTAAAGCATTCCCGAATCCGATCAAGGGAATCCTTCGTCACGATGTAAGTGGCTTTTATAATTATTTACTTTATAATCATCTTATTGATCAATTCTAAAAAGAATATATACACAAAACTATCAAATATATATATATATATATATATATATATATATATATATATATATATATATATATATATATATATATATATATATATATATATATATATATATATATATATATATATATATTGAAGGACGAACAAGGATGATGTACGATAGTCGTGTCGATTGCTGATTACCGGTCGATACGATAGCCCGGACGACGATGACGGGACTAGCGGATTCGACATAAAACATAGTTGACGGCGTTGTAACTCGCTCCTCGATATTAATACGATTAAATTCGTTCTGTGCATTGAAACAGTGTTTATTTTCTATCTAACAATATATATATATATATATATATATATATATATATATATATATATATATATATATATATATATATATATATATATATATATATATATTTATATATATATATATATATATATATATATATATATATATATATATATATATATATATATATATATATATATATATATATATATATATATATATTTATATATATATATATATATATATATATATATATATATATATATATATATATATATATATATATATATATATATATATATATATATATATATATATATATATATATATATATATATATATATATATATATATATATATATATATATATATATATATATATATATATATATATATATATATATATATATATATATATATATATATATATATATATACATATATATATATATATATATATATATATATATATATATATATATATATATATATATATATATATATATATATATATATATATATATATATATATATATATATATATATATATATATATATATATATATATATATATATATATATATATATATATATATATATATATATATATATATATATATATATATATATATATATATATATATATATATATATATATATTTTATTTTTTTGGAAAGATAATATTTTTTGTTGATATATTTTATTTTAAAAATTTGAAGAAGTTGATTGTTAAATAAAGGTTTGAGAAACGTTTGAGCTCGGTGCGCTATTTAGCGGTAGATAATATAGAGTAAATAAACAATATTAGCGACATTTTACTTACTGCTAGATAGAGCATCGTGGTCATCAAAGCTTTTAAACAATTGAAAAAAAAACCTTTTTTTTATGGTTTTTTTTATTAAAGGTTGCTTATTTCGTTGTACTGATTTACCCACAAAAAAATGCCTGTCCATTAAAAACATCCTCTACAAAATAAGTTCTTTCAGTATGTTGTTATTAAATATGATGCATTATTATTTAAATGTGAGTAGAATAAAAGGCCTGCAATTATCATGATAGCTTAAATATACACCGTATTTCTGTAAAGAGTGCCTTTGATTTGGCATATGAGTTCTGAGGTCAAATAGAGACGACAATGTAGGATTGCTCAATGTTGAGGCAATACTCGTTATTTACATGACATTGAGCTACAGTATATATTTATCGACTGTGGTAATACCTTGTGGTCTAAAAAATATTTATATATTTTTTATTTTTAATTATGTATTTGATATCGTTCATTTGCAACACTACTATAGCTCGAGAAGATAAATAATACAAACATGCAATGTACGATAAATTATAGTACGAATAGTAATGCTACATGCAGCGAACCGTCCAGATACGCCGCGCTGTCGTTCTGCGACGCCGACGCGCCGATTTGAACAGGTCCGTAGAGATACCGGTGCGGAGTAAGCTTCGCGAAATTCGCAACGCTGACTGACGCTCAGGAGCTATTCGCTCAGGTTTGAGCTTACCTTTAGTAGCTATCTGTGTCAAGCGCCCTCTCAACTGGGGTATACCCGTTCTAGGGCTAGTCTTTTCATAACAAACAAAACTTTGATATCTAAATACCTTCTTACATAATTAAATTTAATTAAGTATCGATTTAATATTGTCCTTAGTATTGTAATTTAAAGATATAGTCAAAGATTTAATGAGAAGAAATAGTCGGTTTTTATATAAAAAATTATTTAATTTTTAAATTTATTTATTTCTTTATTCGCTTATTACTATTAAAAAATACAGTAAAACCAAGGCAAAAGTAATAATTATAAATATATCATAGTAATTATACAAATAGAATGATACGTATAATATTAGCTATCGTATAAGAATAAATAATTAATAGCCTGCAATTTAAACGAGTGAGAGTTGATGGTAAAAATATCAAAATCTGGTGCTATCAAGTGAATTTGTCTAATATGAGAACTATTATCTAGAAATTATTATATCAAATTTCTATTATTATATATTAAGTAAATGTCAGATTGTGTTAAAATTAAAAATAAAGTGGAATTATTAGATCCACTACGATTTGTCAGATTTAGAGCTAGAACGAAATATAAATGTTTAAAGTTCAAAATGTCCGAGAACTATAATAAGAATGTTATAATACTTATTTGTCATTATCGATTAAAAAGTCATTCACGCTATAATAACATTTATTTTTGAGCCAGTGCTTTAATGTCTGTTTGAATGTTGGTTGTTGCATTGATTTGATGTTGTGTGGAATAGCGTTAAAATATTTAACACAACGGAACTGAGGTCCCTTTTTACACATTTCTGTCCTAACTGAGGGACAATTTATGAGGTTTCTATTCCTCGTAGACCTTGAATGTACATCTCTTCGTAATTAGTAGATAATGGGATTATTTTTAATAACGTCACAACATTCCAGTATATAGGAAAAACAAAGATGCAAGTGAATATTAAAATTACAAATAGAGATAGCTATATTTCTAATAATAATGTTCTTTGCTGTAGTTCCGCAATCGCGAATACACTTTTCACCTATAACATTCCAGATTACGACAAACCCTTGGTACGAGATTGCACCGCGTATCTCCATTGATAATCATAACTCGCAAAGTCAAAGTTATGTTTCAACAGCTTATGTATTCATGTGCGCTGCGAAGTTGGCTACTGAAATGAACGTTTGCCGAATGATAATATACGCTGAAAGGGGAGAAGATAATCAGGCCGTTCGAAGTTTGTTCAGTTTCAGGCAACGAAAACTTCTAGAGGACCTATAAATTATTAAGCACACGTGGGATGTGACAGTATGCATCTGTGGGCAAGGTGGATTTGTGGTAATGAGTGAGGGTTAACAAAGGATAGAGTTTCAAAGAGTTTCTTCTGGTCTCAAATAAAGTAGAAAGTCTATCTATATATTAAAAAAATGGATGTTGGTATATCTGTCTGTCTGTCAGTCCGAGCTTTTAATAGACTCCGAAACCCTTCGACCGATCGCCATCAAAGATGGCACATATATTATTTTTTCATGGAGAAGATTTTTCTGATATCCGCTTTGTACCAGCCGGAAGGAAGGAGGTATCCCGAAGGTTAATTCCAGACAGAGATATCCTTTGAAAACTGGTAGCCAGGGGGAGAGGAAGCCCCACTGTGTTACCTTCCTAGTGTCCTAAGGAATTGGACTCTGGCGGAGTCCCAAAGTCTTCTACGCGCATCCCACGGCTGATAAGAACGATCACATATCATTATACCAGCCTAGGCTGATAGGTTCGCCCGTTGTAGTCGACACCGCCCAACTGCCCGGGCGCCGTAGCGGCGCTGCTTGAGTACAAAGAGGTTTGAAGTTTATTATAAAATAAAATCATTTTAAAGTACCTGTAGATCGCGTCCCTAATATAGCCAAAATCGTCTCGAGTTGCTGGTTCGTCCACGCGAAAAAGCCCTCGAGGTTAAAGGGTTAAGATAATTCTTGTCAAATATACTTTTTCTACTATAGGACAGGCTCCAGGCCTAGTTTGTTTGTTTGTTTACATTTTTTATTGTGTAAATGTCACAATGGGCGGGTTTATTGTCATATGACAATCTCTTATAACCAACCCTACTATGACGTGTTATATGTATGTGTGCATGTAACACGTCTATAAGTGTTTGTCTTGTCTGTTATTTACATGGCATTATTGCATTCGATCGACAGAAATAAAATGCAATTCCGTTAATTTGATCCTAACGGAAAATGGTGACCCAGCTGGGAATCGAACCTGGGACCTTACAATGTAAGATCAGGCGATATAACCACTATGCCACCGGGCCGTGTTAGATGACACTGGCATTGTACTATGCTCAAAGAATGTATTGTTTTGTTATTGACTCAAATAATATTATTTTCTTATGTAAATTGCATATCAGTCTTAGATAAAATTGTGTGTTTTGCATTAGAATTTAAAAAATAAATAAAATAAGGTTGTAATCGAGTGGTATTTGATTCTATTATCATTATTACTTGCACTAAGATACTGCGAGTAAACAATACTACAATTTATTGTGCATTCGTAAAATACCCTTTTAGTTATCAAAGTTAAAAGTTAAACATTGAATTCTCTGCACCCACAAGAAATAGTTAACCCAACGAGGGAACTCTTCAGAACTTTATCTCTTCCATCTATGTTGAAAGTGTCGAGTAATCGCTAACCATCCAGGATTTAAAGAATGCTACTCGCTTTACTTTTAACTGCATATATGCAGGAAAACGGTCTTTATTTATGCAGGACATAACATTTATCAGCTGCTTGAGTACATTATAAAAAAATCAGTAAACTTATAAAATTCAGTAACATTTTACATTTTCACAGTCAGAATGATTGTTGTCCGCTCGATTTTTGCTGTTTTTAATTACGCATAAAAAAGATACATTATATAAAAACTTTTCGTAGGGTTTGAATAAAAAAATAAAAGTCCTGACTCGGCAAAAAAAGGACATATTAAACAAGTCGGTAATATTAAAAAAATAAAAAAACACGACTAGTGAACTATTGTATTCATAATTATTTTTATACCGATTTTTTATGAAACATTTGTGGTTTATGTATTTACCTATATAGAAACATGTATATTTCCGAAATTTACTCAATCAGACCTTTAATTTGACACTAAACACGATATATTTATGTTAATTTATTGACAATTGGACATTTAGACAACTACTTACTTGATATTTAAACAGTTAAGGTGTGACACCCAGTATGACATAACTATTCTAACAATACCATATAATGGGGTCAAGCGTTTAGAATTTATGGTGGAATAAAGAAACAGAAAACATACATAGATGAACCCTGAACAAATTACAATAATTTTTTGTTGGGAAATCTTGTGAAATTAGACAGAAATCAGGTTCGGTTGCGCCAGCGAGCCGCAAGCACGACCAAAAGAGGTAGAAATAACAAAAATGAGCCAGGTCGAGAACCAGGTCGCCAGTAGTTACGCGCACGGCATAAAGTCATACAAGATTTTGAGACTTACCCAGATCTTGAGACATCTTTGAAAGATATAAGCGAACATTAGTATAATATAAGCGAACATATAAGCGAACATTAGTATACAAGTAAATATCATAAAAAGAAAAATAATAGTAAAAGACAAGCTTTTATTAAAATGCTCTGTCCCAAGCCAACCCTGGGTGCAGCAGCTATGTCATAGTGGAACTTAGAACGGGCTATCATAATTGAATGCGTATAAAAAAATTCGTTTCTGTGCTGTCGACCGTTGAGGAGTCCCCTCATTGGAAGCCAATCCTGGGTGCAGGCTATTATAATCGAATGCGTATACGAAATTTCGCGTCTGTGCTTTTGAACTTTGAGGGGCCCTCCATCGGGAGCCAACCCTGGGCGCAGCAGCCGTGTCATGGTGAAACTTAGAACGGGCTATCATAATTGAAGGCGTATACAAAATTTCGTGTCTGTGCTGTTGACTGTTGAGGAGTCCCCTCGTCGGGAGCCAATTCTGGGCGCAGAATCAGATCATGCTTACCATAAAAATGCATTGTCTTTGGAACTGAACCAACATGTGCAATGTCAACTTTATAGAATAAGAGGACGTATAGGTTCTAATTCTCCTTGCAAGATTTGACCTAAATAAACATACTGACAAACATTGCAAGGTAAATAAAAGCTTATAAAAAACACGAATGCTGTTCAGAAAGAGAACTATTCACTGTAAGAAATTGAACTATTGAAAGTATAATATTTAATAGTTACTTTTGTTACGGTTTCTTATGAAATATTTGTGGTTTATATATTTATTTATATGAATTTATGTATATTTCCGGAATGTACTCAATCAGACCTTCTTTAACACTAAACAGAATATATTTATGATAATTTGGACATTTGGAAGTTTAGACATCTATATTGGCATTTCGACCGTTTAGGTTCCCTATGACATCCAGAATGACATAACGATTCTAACAATATCACAAATTTCTAAATCGGTTTAAGCATTTAAAAATTATGGTGAAATAAAAAACCATTTCGTAGTAAAATTGCGTAGTTTTATAATTACCTATCCAAAATGTTTGATTGAAATAAATTCGTAGGAATTAAAAACGGTTATTTAAAATCGCAAAAATTTTATGGAGTGTAATAAGTATACACTTTGTATAATTTATTTGGCTAATTTAACGTTCTAACTATTTCTTTTCGTAACTAGGCCTACCGGATCTATTCCTAACGCTCCCGAGGAGGAAAAACAAAAAAAAAATAACTGTCAAATGTTGAATGTCAACACGCACTGCGGAATACGGCAATTTATTTTAAAGACGCTGTTTTCTCCTTATATGAGAGCAAGAGGTCGCGGCACGTACCCTATGACGGGAGGACAAAACGATTCTAATAATATGATACACTTCTAAATCGGCTATAAACTATACTAAACTAATCTATACTAAAATTACAAGGAAACGACGGGTAGTATAACCCGACACACTCAGGATGGCATAACGATTCTATCAATATTATGCACTTCTAAATTGGTTCAAGCGTTTAGAAGTTATGGTGGAATAAAGAAACGGAAAACACGTAGATGAATCCTGCACAAAACACTCCTGTTTTGGGCAGTCGTGTAAAAAATGATGCCTAAATCACAGTTCTCAGCAAATAGAGTGACAGTCGTAAAATATATATTATCCAATTTAGAATCCAGGTAATGATGTGAAATAAAATTTGGGCTATAATAAATCGCGGATAGCCGAAGCGACTCTACAGTTCTACACGATTAATTTTGAGATCTGGCCAGGCGCGAGCCAGATTTAATGGCGCAGGTTGTTAAATGTGCTCGCGGTGGAAGTGCGAAGGGTCTAAGGGACGAATTTATTGATCGTAAATCGTCGAATTTTACTGCAAACCCCGTGAAAGTTATCGAAGTGGTGCGCTCCGATAGAGATATCGTCGCGGACTGGGATCAGGGGACGTTTGAACCCTTCGCCACCTTGTCTCTGAGGGGCGCGATTGAAGGTGGGGGGGGGGGGGGGGGAGGGGAGCATCTTTATGGGGCGAAGGGACTATTTGCCTACGATACAACTGGAAGACCGAAGATTTGGCCTGGGCTTCTGAGCCCAAGTACACAGCGATTTTCACGGAACGTCGCAGTGTACTGGTTTACTCTTTTGTCTCTCTTTTGCTCAGACATCTAATAGGTGAAAACGCTTGCCTTTTAAATTAAAATCTTCTGATATAGTTTGGTCATTGCCCAGCAGAAGTCTTCTTCAAATAGCGAAGGCACTGGCAAGCCAGTGCGGCTGCCTCGCTCCCGGTATACCAATTTTGGAAAAACTTCGCCCTCTATTAAACTGATCGCAGCTAGGCCATTTTCGCTACCAAGTGTACAACTTCAGCCCATGGTGGCCTTCGGCCGCTGTACCCGTAGTGCCCCCAGTGCCCGTGGTGCACATCAAAATAAATTCACCCTGCGGAAAAGAGATATATGTGCGATACCCACTATTGGTCCATGGCGGTCATGTCGTTAACACTTCCAAAAAGCAGGGATGTTGAGCGTATATGCAGTTTTTGCTCAAGAGGCTCTTCGCGAATTGTATTGCAATAAGAGATCGAAAATAACCTGCTAGGAAGTATATCGGCATGACACAAGAAATAAAAGACATTACCTTTAACCGATCGTACAACGTACGGCTAAGTTTCAGGCAACTACTCACTTATATAGGACAAACATTCAATAAATTGCCTGATGAATCATAGGCGACTAAACACAATGCTATTTTTGAGAGATTCATCCGGTTGTAGCTGCTTAACCCATTGAGTATGAGTCAACCAAATCTGGTCGCGAAACAATTATCCGTTGAGTACGAGTCGACCAAATCTGGTCGCGCGTTTTTTTCACTTCTTTGACGTTCTCAAATTTATTCATAATTATCTAATTGTTTTACAAAATGATATTTCAATATTCTATATTCGAAATTTCAATGCAATCATTGTGCAGTTGTTCTTTTTATGATTGGTGTAGTAGTTTCGTAGTTATAGCACTTTAAGTCGATGTCGCCGAAAATCCTGCAAAAGAGACAGATGCATCCATGAAAATACCCATTTACTCCAAGAGAATCAAATTGTATGCGCAACATGCATATATAAGGACATTTAAAAATATTTTGCAAAGCATCGTAACTAATGTAAATTAATACCTATATGTATTTTTACCTAAATGTTAATTGATACCTAATTAATACCTAAATGTTAATTGTTATTTTCAATTGAAATGTTATAATCTTTATGTTTAATTGCAATAAGTATGGAGCCAAAACAATTACGTTTATTAACTTCAAAACTTTAAAGTATTACTAGTAATAGTATTGTTTAATTAATTTTAATTTAAGAATAATTACATTACAGCCGTCAATTAACATAACAAAAAGATTACAAACCACAGCAAGAAACTATACTCCACTGACATAGGTTTTTCTGGTTACATTCAACCTATCTACAAATCTTATGATCTAACTCAAAATCATCGGCAATAATTAATGAAATCAAAAGCAGTGAACAGAGAAAATAATGTGAAGAATCAACCAAAAATTAGGACTGTATACGGACAACGACACTACGCATATCTCGGACCTAAACTCTATAATATATTTAACTCGTACACAGGACAGATTTTAAACATAACCGACAACCAGTTCAAGAGACGGGTGTTTCATTGGCTCTAAAATTATATTAGAGATGAATGCGAAAGTATGATATATTAAAATATTTTATTTCTAACGACAAATTATAGGATATACAGATGTAAATTATGGATATACAGATATACAGATTATAATATGTTATATTTTATTATGATATACTATATTATATATTATAAATATGATACATTATTTTATATGTTATAATATATGATATTATATTATATTGTATTATGTTATGTTAAATTATATTACGTATTGTTTTTTATGAGACGGAAGAAGGACAGCAGGCAAGGCGTACAGGCTCAGAAAATACCACAGAACTTTGTATCCATCACCCCAACACAGGCGTATACCTAGTGGGGTGATGTAATCCTGACAAGTAATGCCCTTTCGCACGCAATTTATTTTATTAAACTATAAAAAATAGGATAAATAAATAAATAAATAAAAATAAATAAATAAATGTATGGGTAAGTGCCGGACGTATTTTCGTTAGAAAAAAACGGATAAAAGCCCGTATTGGTGTTTGTTAAAATTCGCAATTTTTGATAAATTAGGAAAAAAAATGTTCATCTCTAAAAAGCAATGAAAATAATTCTTTTTGGCGCTCATCCTGAATAAAACTCGTTATTTTCGCTTATAAAAAATTATTCTATTTTATCAGGCTGGTTTATACATATTACCTTGAATAGCCGTCTAAGTTTAAAACTTTAAAATAACTTAACTAAAAATCTAGCAATTTTAATATTTTCGTATTAGATACATACGACTACAGTCGAGTTGTCATGAAATCGACAATGACATTGCTGTACATGGTTAATTTACTGTATATGATTCTTTTTTAAATTGAGTAACTACTTTAAGATTAATGTATTATACTTTTAATTTTACACTTTAATTTAATTTTACGTTTTATTTTTACACAATTGTAATGCTTGTAAAGAAAATAATTGCCCTATTTTTAATCCTTATTCTAACTAAGCCATAGTTCACAGTGCTTCACACTCACAATTTTTAATTTCTTTTCACTTCCAACTCCTGATACCGTCCTCTCGGTGGATTCGCATCGAAAACGTTCTGCGCAGCGACGTGTTAAACTATCATTCTTTCTATCGCCGCTCTCGCTTCAGAGCGCGTATTAAATGAATATAAAATCGGTCCGGGCGACAGCGCAGCGGCGGGGGCGGTGGAGCGACCCCCGCGCGGAATCACACCCTTCGTTTGCTCCCCATTGAGGGGGTGGCCGCGGCTATTGTTTCTTCGTGGCTCGTTTCGGTGATTGCGTCGTCCTTCTGCCGCGAAGCGGAGGGAATCGATTCGTTCGACGACGCGACGCGGACGTCCCGATACTATTGCCGCAGACGAAAAAAAAAACGCCGTATTCCCCCCGGCTCTGCGAAATGCGAATCAGTGCGCGTCATAGGGTCATCGATAGGGTATGTCTTATATTGATTTACAGTATTGGGTTAAATGTTTCATATAATGGTAGCCAGTAACGTCAGGTAGCGTTATCAGGATTCCTGGGTTTTGTGGTGGACACGGAACGACTAGTGGCACTCAAGTGGAACGTAGTATTTTTAAAGGACAGGATGAATTTTTAACTAGTTACGAATTACAGGATGAATTTAATTCTTGAAGTGGGTGAATCATTACGAGCTAATAAGTAGCTTTTGATATAAAAATGCGAAAAATTTGACTGATAAATAAAAGTTTGACAAGCGTTGAGCGCGCTGCGCCATATAGCAATAGGTAAAATATCGCGGATAAACAATATTCGCGATATTTTACCTACCGCTAGATGGCGCAACGCACTCAACTCTTTTAAACTAATTTTCAAATCATTAAATTTTTCAATTAAAAAAAAAAAAGTTTTTAAAGTTTTTTTTTAGTATCAGAAATTATTTATTGGCTCGTACTGATTCACTAACTTTTTGTACGGATGTCACTAATTAAAAACTCACCTGTATACAATAAATCAATCCACGATGATGCCTCTCCTAGCTACCCACGACCAGAAAAGCAGACACCTAGGTGCAAAGATCATTAGATATAATCATTTCTATATTTTTTTAACCTCCCTTCTTCCGACCTGTTTAGATGGTTCTCCGATCACTGAATTTACCGGAGCACGAGATCTGTGAGTTATTATTGACTGAAAACTCTTGTTTGATAAGCATATTACGCATTTGGCAAGCAGGGCTTAACAAATGGTAAGTTATCTCCAAAATCTTTTAGATTTCTTCTGGTAAATTTGAAATAATTGACTGATAAATAAAAGTTTGACAAACGTTGTGCACACTGCGCTATCTAACAATAAGTAAAATATTGTTAATCAACAATTTTCGCGATATTTTACTAATCGCTAGATGGCGCAACACCCTCAACTCTTTTTATACTATTTTTCATAACATTCATAGTTGTTAAAATGTATGCTAGAATAAAATATTAAATGATTCGGCTTTTTTTTATTTTATTTTATTTAATTGGAATTATCAAATTAACCATTTACAATAATTATAATATTGAAATAAATGGCAAAAACTTTCCTCTTTAATTCACTGGCTAGTGCTGCCCAACTGGGATATACCCGTTCTAGGGCAAGCAATTTATATTTTTACATTTAAAACGGGGGTCGATGAACCAACCAAACTAACCAAACACAATAATAATAATAATAATAAAAAAAAAATATAATAATAATAAATATATATATAATACTAAAATTTTAATAAAAAAATACAATATTATATAGGAAATAGAAATACTAAATACATTAGAATACACATATACATACATACAAACATATAAACACAATATATTATGTTAAGTCAACTAACATAATAAAGTCAGCACTAAACAAGTCACTTTGAGCAGATATGTACAGCTATATTTTAAATAGAAATTTTATGTAGAGACTCTTCAATTTATTATTAAGTTTTTCATAATTTAATTTGGAATTTTCATTCAATAGCGGGTGAAATGTTGTTATCTTTATTTGGACTTTTAAAAAGATTACAGTTGCAATACCTTTTCCTATCCCCATTCCTAATGCTGGACTTTATGAAACTAGATTCATTTTGAGCATGCCCATTCCAGAATTTTTAGAAATAGCACCACAGTACAGTAATTGCAACGCATTAAATTGAATGTCTTTATTGGCGGCACGCAGGCACATCTCCCTTCGCCTAGGACAATAATGACGCACTCATTTCGGTGACATCATTACGATGCGATCATTAAATAGCCGTGTCAGTAGTAATACAAAAGATAAGATTGGGTCGCGTGCATTGCCCCCCCCGCTAATAACCATAAGCGTTCGCATGTCGGCTACGTCGTTTGAGGGTCCCCGAGTTTAGGGAAAAAACTTCTAATTTAAACAAAAACACATTAAGTGCATTCCATGTTTTTTTTTAAGAAACATTATTTTATTTAAAGCATTAGTTATAAGTTCGTTATAGTTTTATTAATGTTTCTTCGGGGTAAGATTCTCGATAGACTTTGATCAGCTTATTTAGTACACATTTAGTGATGCCACACTCATCTGATACTTACATTTAAGTTACTTCAGTATATCCAGAAAAAAAATAATATTAGAATACCCTAATTATGTATCCATTACTGGTACATATACAAACTGTTACTAGAAACTGAAGAAAACAACCAAAAATTTCAAATATAGCATGAGAAATACAATGTATACCATGTATACGTCTATATATAGGAATTGACAATTACAAAGAGCGTTGCCATTACGAAATAAAATCTATTGTTGTTAAAAAATTCTTAACCGCATTATAATGCAAAAGGGTGTAAGATAAAATCTTTGAATATGAATAAATCTTACCTAAATACACTTATCGAATTGTACGTAAGCGAAACTAATAGAAGGATATGTGTGACACCTACCCTGCATAGAGTAAGTCAATTTCAATAAAAATATGAAATTTGGTAATATGTCGCTCACTATGTTTTGACAAGACACAGCCGGAATTATTCGGGGGCACCCACGCGTTAGGGTGCAGCCCCAAAAAAATGCCAGACAACGAACGCCATTGAAAAAACTCTAACCCCTAAAGCGCAGTTTTTGCCCCATGCTCATAACCTTAAATATCGCAGGATAATAAAAAGTTACGACTATTGAAATCGTTTCGGATTTGTTTAGTATTTTTAGTGGAAGAGAACATTGTAGCTATGTTAATGTATCACAATGTTCGCGTGTAGTTTAAAATGGATTTTCCCTTTTGATTTTTATTAATCGACTATGTTATATAAATAAGTTAATAACGAATTTGCCGCGTGAAGTTTGTAGCGCCTGATCTTTTGGCGATGTTGCAACCACCGTTGTCCAGGGTAGACATACAGGGAAGACTACTACACTCTACCCTAGACAACGGCGGTTGCAACATCGCGGAAACGTCGGGTGCTACAAACTTTACGCGGCAAATTCGTTTTTATCCTATGTTTATTGTCAAACAACCGCGATATTCCTCGATTTTATATCAGAATATAGTATAGTCCAGGGGTAGAAAAATAGACTTCGGGCCGTGCCCTAATAAAAATAGACTTTAGGCTGGCGGGCCAGAAAATAAAACATACGAGTATCTCTTCTTTTTCCATCGGATACAAATATTAAAGTAAAAGTTTGTGGAACTGGCAACTTACTTAAAAAAATAATAATTAAAACATCTAAACGTGGAACTCTTTGGCGGTAGAATGAAGTTTGTTTCATCTAAATGTCATTTGGGTTTTCAATGTGACGTCATTTTAAAAATTGCGTGTCTGCATTACGATGGATCTAACTCCTGAAGATTTTTGCTTTTTTTTTTATTTTCTACGATTTTAAGTGTAATTTGAAGCTCAGCACAACCTGGCCCGGCTTTAAACTGCTTTTAGCGACGAAGCACCAAGCAACACGATAATTTGTAGCTGGCTTGCAGAATTAAAACGCGCTCGTATAATCTCAGTGGAAAATTTCGTAAAGATCGCTCGTTAATCATTTTCAACAACAAAAACATCGAAGCTGTGCGCCGTATGATCGAAATTGACATGCATGTGATTTACCATGAGGTTCAAACATCCTTAGACAAAAGCTTGACTTTGTCTAAGGATGAAAATGTGCGATATCCCGCCTCGTTACTATGCCGTCTGACGGGGATATCTGGGTGGTGGTTATCTAAGTGGGTTACTGGTGGATCATTTGGTTGCTTGTGCAAAGTTTATTTGACAGTGGAAGCGTTTGAAAACTTATGATGAGTTAATTATCGATATGGCGATTGCTAATCAAAACTCACGTACCTTGACAGTCGTGTAGCTGCAGCAGTGTGATTGCGCGCTGAGATTCCGTTTCTGCGTAGCGCGCACGGCACGATCGAGGGATTCGTGCGGCGTGTCCGGCACGACGCGTGCGCTAACAAGTGTATGGTGCGTGCGACGCGCTGTTTCCTGTGGTGGTGCAGTCGTAACACCACTGACGGATCGATGTGCCTTTGATCGATCGATGTGCCTTTGATCGATCGATAAATCTTACAGAAACGTTTTGCTGTGAGAACTCTGTGCTCGAGGCGGCTCTGAGGGTCGAAAAACGAGATATCTGGGCGCAGTTTGTGTCCGCTCTTCCTATGACTTTTTTTGTGGAGATTTACAAGTCGACGCCATATGCTATTCTCAGAATAAATCGGTAACATAATACGATTGAGTAATCATATTACGATTTGTAGCAGCCCTTAAGATTTCTGACGTCAATTGCTTCGATTTCAATTTTGTTCTAAGAGAAGCTACTGTCTGGTATACTGTGTTTAGGCATAGTATAGTAACACTGTGACTTAGTGTAATATCATGCTTACCAGATTCAATGGAACAGCACCAAATTTGGCGTGGAACATAGTAACAAATGTGTACATAGTAACACATGACGAAATATGGATTTATAGCTACGACCCTGAAAGAAAGCAGCAATTGACAAATTTGAATCTATAAAGATTAGCTAAACCCAAAGGAAGTAGTGCACGTACCGCATATTACTGCGGAGCGGATGGTCGCTTTTTATTTAGAAAAAACTGGACAAGTGTCTGCTGTTGCTTTGGAGAATACGTACCCTAAACTCTGGATTGGAACCCGACCATTTGCTAGCCCAAAGTTATTGACGAACTCTGTAAAAGACGAACTCTGTCAACCTTTAAAGGGCTCTCTAGACGATCAAGCATGCTTGTCAAGCATCGCGTCACGGGCTGGGAGGGAATCGTAAACCGCAGGAACTATGCATTTTTTTTAAATATTTACTAAAAATGCCTAATTTTGTAGTTTTATACCAGGGAGTCACGTCATTTATCAATCAATTACGTTTAATTAACGTGACTCCCTGGTATAAACTTCAAAATTGGGCATTTTGGTAAAAATAAAAAAAATATATTTGCATAATTCCTGGGGTTTACGACCCCCGCCCCCAGCCCAGCCCGCGACGCGATGCTTGACAAACATGCTTGATCGTCTGGAGAGCGCCTAACACTGCATCATCTTGCATCACGACAATGTTAGCTCTCACACGGCCAGACAGACAAACGATTTTTTGAAGGCAAAAAACGTACAACGAACTTATGAGCCCTTGTCTATAAATCTCTGACTTGGCTCCTCTTGACTTTTTCTTGTTACAAAACTTAAAAACCAATTAAGCGGTCAACGATTTTCAGAGGATGTCGAAGTATATGAAAACAATGTTTCCAAGGTCACCACGGGGGATAAAGGCGTAAAAAATGGTTTGTGCGTATGGAAAAATATTTTGAGATAGAATAAATTAATTTTTGGCCTTTTATTTTATTGTTTTCTTATTCAGAAACTCATTACGGCCCTCGAATTATTGATATTTTCTTATTAAAATAATATCATATGGGAGTTTTTTTCAAGTATTTAATCCTCTTTCCAATATTAATTAAATTAAATTTCGAAAAAAAATAGAGACAAATACCACTGGTTTCTTAGCTTCTGGTGCAGGCTGATATTATTCTCGTTATAAAATAGAATTGCTTTATTGTGCTATAAAAACATAAATTAATGAATATTACACTGGTTTTATAAATAGACAATTTATGCACAAATGGCGGACTTATCGCTATAGCGATATCTTACAGTCAATAATAAACATTATCATAGTTATAATGTTTATTATCATTATCATTATTATCATTATTATTAATATCATTATTACTAATATCATTATTATAAAAATCAATTATTAAAATCGATGCGGAAAAGTGTGCCATTTTCAACATCAGACTGATATCTTAAAGAACATATTAAAGAACTCAAGGATATGTCCTAGCTGAGTGGAGTGCGCCTTCGTACATAAGTCGTAAATAAGTTATACGACAAGTCGACGTAGGACGATAAAGGGACAGTGACATTGTAGTTTTATTATCCTTACAACTATTTGAAAACTTAGTACAATATTTTGTACGACTTGTCTACAACGCTTTTAGAGGCGAGCGACAACCGACCTGGATTGGCCTCATGTGGTCCAGTTTGTATTGGCCTCATATAATTCCATATTTCAATTGCCATAACATTTCACACGGCCACTTTGGAGTTGTAAACAACTACGTGTGAACCCCAGAAGGTACGACCCCAGAAGGTACGACGATATCAGATCATTCTTTCAACCGTGCGGTGAAAGCAGAGACTTCAGAACAACAGTTCGCCGTCTAACTACGCCAACATGCCCGTGAGAGACCAACGCCTTACGCGAGGTATTAGGAATCCAGCGGGCAGCATCACGCCCTCACTACCAGATTTGGTCGTCGTTTGAAGTCGCTTGCGCGGCCTCTATACGGTGTTAGCGGTAATTCAGTTTGAATTTTTCGCGGACCATGGCTTCCTTTGCACGTCTTTCATGGGATCGGGTGCCAACGGGTCGTTTCAAGAGAAGCTATCACCAGGTCAAAAATCACCTCCGCGTAGGGGGTGATGTTTTGGGAGGACACGTATAACATCATTTCCAGACCCCCCTATTTACCGGAATGCACAGTCGATTGGCGGACGCCTCACGATGCACAAACTGCCCAGCAGCGCTGGAAGGTCTTCCTCCCAGATGATCCGATCCCATGTCCACGACACAGCCATGACAGGGAACACAGGGTCTTTTCCAGGTTCGACCCTCTTCGAGGAGTCTAACGGATGAGAGTTAAACCGTGAGTTGAGCGGACGAAAGGTAACCAGCATATTTGCGTTAGCTGCCAGTACCGAAATCCTTTTCCCACGATCAGTACTTAACTAAATCATAATTTTGTATGCTAGAGTTTGTATGCTACATAATTTTGTATGCTACATAAAACACCTCTTTGAACTTTGAGTATTACTTGTGCTTAAATACAATATTACGACAAACATCATTTGATTTGGTCCCGCCTTGTTAGGAGCTCCATCAGTAGAGACTCGATGAATTTGTCTATAGATAAAGTAATTGTACTTGCCATTTTTATCATTAATTTGGTCTGAAGGTTGGAATTCGTCCCTGGTGTGTTCGATATACTTATCCCCCCAAAGCTTAGACTTTATTCGTATCATCATAATTATTACGACTTTCAGGTTGATAACCTTGATCGTTGATATGATTAAAATTTCTAATAAAGACATGCTATTATCCGTCATTACGATGAAAATGACGGCTTTAATGAAGATAAATGGTCGACATAGCATATCAACGATTTGAACATTAAGGCTAAGTGTAACAGCAAATAGAGGCGCTTTGAAGAATTTTATTGACGTGATGAGATACAATGTCAATGCCACAGTAAAAGAGGGGCCCGAAGAAAACAACAAGTTTGCTCATATTGGCCAGTATTGCTTTTTTGTCAAGCCTAATATTAGTTGGTTAAAAAACTTAAGAAACTAATGGTATTACCGGCGTTGTACGTGTTATATCCGTGCTCCTATGCATACCCATTTTCATGGAAATCGGTTGAATGATATGTAAGTTGATGTGTTGCAGCGCCATCTATTGGAGAGTTACAACAAGGTGAATAGAGCGCAGAAGACTTAGGACAAAACAATCCACCGTCAAGCTCCGCCACATGCCCGTAAGAGGATAACGCCTTATTCACGAGATAGCCAGGGATTTTACCCAGCGGGCATACACTCACACCCTTATTTCCATTTGCGACCAGATTACTCCGGTCTCTCGGCTGTTTACGAGTTCGAGGTCGCTTGCGCAGTCCTATTCCTTACGAAGCGGTGAAACGGTGTCAACCGAATCTATCGCGGACCACGGTATCCTTTCCCCGGCTATTCACTCGAAATCGGGTAGCCGATGGTCGTTTCAAGAGCAGTCGCCGTAATCTCAGCAACCACCTCCGCTCTATAGGAAACAGTACAGCTTCCAGACTCCCCCGACTGTTAGTCAGAATGCACAATCGATTGGCTTACGTCGCACGGTGCGCAGACCGTCTAGGAGCGCCAGAAGATTGACTCCTAGGGGAAACTAGCCCTAATGCCTGAGTCCTACCCGGGCTCGCGCTTCATGCGTGGAGGCCGCCGGATGGGTGTTGACCTATGAGTATGACCGACCCTGAACAAATGGGTTTTCGTGGCCAATTCAGCAAGGGCCCATTAGCTCCCGCACTATTCACCACAACAAGGTGAATAGTGCGAAAATATTATGCGTACTCAAATGTCTACGTATACCAATTTTCATAGCTATCGGATGGGCGATATAGAAGTTGATGTGCTGCGGCGCCATATAGTGGTGAGTTACAATAAAGGTAGTAATGTGAAAATATTATGCGTACCCAAATGTCTATGTATGACAAATTTCAATTCGATCGGTTGAGCGGTATAGAAGTTCAAGTGCTGCAGCGCCATCTGGTGGCGAGTTACAATAAAAATAATAGACCAAAAAATATTATGTATGCTCAAATGTCTATGTATACCAGTTTTCATGGCGATCGGTTGAGCGGTATAGACGTCCATATGTTGCAGCGCCATCTAGTAGTAAGTTACAATAAAGCGGATATCATTAAAACCATGAAAAAATGCATGTGTGTCAACTTTCACGGTGATCGGTCAAACGGTGTCGGAGTATATTAAACTTGGACAGACAGACAGACAGACAGATATACCAACATCTATTTTTACATACATAGATTAAGATCGTTCCTATTATTTTTAATTCAGCTTCCTCAACTTTGATAACGGGGTTGTCCATGGTCGTTCCTAATTCATTATAAATTTGACAGCTCCACGCGCTACCTGCTTCGCTATATTCGCTCGGAACTTTCTTGTGCGTTTCGTTATTATAGTGTACATTGTAGCAAGTGCTCTAAAATGCTAAACGAATAGTTTTATTTACACCAATTACTAAATAATGTTGCAATTCCATCTGCGCCATCGTCATTTCCATGCCACGGCATTTTTAGAACCTGACCAGCCCCTTTATAAGTGATTTTACTAACCAAAACATGTTTTCTTATTACATTAAGTTATAGTCGCCGAAATACTATTTGACAAAAGTGTCGTTAGCACATTGGTACCTTTTTCACAATGATCGAGACCTTTTTCAAACATATCGTCAAATGTCTAATGGCTTGATATGGTGAGACTAAATCGCCTTGATCGCTTAATAGTATTAATTATTTATACGTATCAATTTTCAAGCATAAAGACTAATAATAACATTTTCTTCCGAATCTTTCAATGACAGCTGAATAAGCAATAGAATTAATTTAGGAAAAATCTTTATTGTTCTAAAAAGTAACAAAATTATTAGGACGCTAGGCCAAAAGGCTAAACGATTAGGACTATTAATTAGTGAAACCCTAACAGTTCGATTTCGAAATAATTAGTAATTAGTGTGTATTTTATTATATCTGTATGAAGTACACATTTTGCAATTATTGTTATAATTGTAAAATTGAAATCGGTAATGAATTTAACATGGCAAGTAGCTAACCGATTAATACTATTAATTAGTGTAACAGTAACAGGTTGATTTCGAAATCATCAGTATTTAGTGCGTATTAGTAGTATTTAGTACACATTTTACAATTATTGTTAGGTACATAGACTGCAATGTGTACTCTGATCGTTGGTTCGATCAGAGTAAATATTTAAGGTTCGGTAAAGTTCAAGATGTTATGATCAAGCCCGGTGCAGCGGTCAGTTTGTGCCTTTAAAGCGTTTGTTAAAGTGTTCCACGCAGGTAGAATCGATCTCCATAGTAAAATAACCGGTTACAACTTGTTGGGAATCACTGTTTATTTTATGCCATTTTAACGACACTTTTGTCAAATAATATTTCGTAGACTATAGCTGTATATTTAGCTAGGCGTTAAAAAGAAACGATATATTATGAATATTCGGAATATTCCCAAAATTATGTGGAATGTAAAGTATTATTTATTTTACGGGGTATCTCATCCATGTCAATTAAATGTCTTAAAATAAAAAGAAATTTTACAAAAAAAGTGCATAAAAACCTCTAGATTGCGAGTTCTGAGTTTAGACTAATCTTATTTCGGCCGTTCTTAAATTACCTCCAAACAAGCTTTATTTTAGCCCAATTCTCCATGAGATTGCAGGCATGGAATACTACAACGTGGCTAAAATGTGTTTAACCTAAAATGATTTTAAGGAATTGATAAGTGAATTAAACAAATTTATTTTTTTTCTCAGTAGTCAAAAACTTTTTTTGACCAAAAATATTATTTATTACTATTACTAATCAGTAAGCCACTCTTCATCAGATTTTTCTATTTTTTTTTCGGAATTTTCTAACGCATATTTCTTGTGCAAACGAATTTGCGACAGAACTTGCGGTAGGCCCCTAAAAATGTGGCCTTAGAATTAAAAATCTACCAAATCAAATTTGTAAACGTACCTCACTTTTTCAGCCAGACACTTTTTAGTAAGGGTTTTATAAGTCAGCGTATTTACTGCCACGGCTACTAATATCCTGGGATTGCATCCCGGCGCTACTGAACGGTTTGCGCACCGTTCGGCGACGGCTATCGGTTGTGCACTCTAATTGCTGAAGGTGTCTGGTGACTATGGAAATATACTCTCTCCTAAGCATCGGGAGTGGATGTTGACCTGTCGTCAATCACTCTTAAAAAGACCATTAGGCTACCTGATCCTGAATTCAGAGCCGGGAAAAAGATGCCATTGGTCCGCGATAGATTCAAACCGAAACACCGCTGAACATACGGCAGGTAGAGGTCGCGCAAGTGACCAGTCGGGAGGTTTGGAGGTATCCTTGTAGTTAATTTCAGACGGAGATATTTTCCCTAAACTGGTAGTCAAGGCCGAGGCTGCCTGCTGCTTACCTTTCCCGGTGCCTCGCCGTAAGGCATCGACCTCTGATAGAGGCGTAACTAGACAGTGGATTGTTTTTCGTCCCAAGTCTTCTGTGCTCATCTTACGGGAGACAGAACGATCCAATATCGTTAAAACTTCCTGAGGTGGCAAGTTCGCCCTTGTAGTTGACAGCTCTAGTTATACCTTCCTTTGGCTACGGGTTCGCTCTTTGTTGATGACAACAACCCACTGTTCCTTGGATGCGCTCCAGCCGAAAAGATAACGCGAACCCACACTTCATCGACTCAATGAATATGGTATGTACATAGGCCATGTAGCTTTTACAGAAGCAAGATGTCAGACGTCTCTGTTTCGCTCCCGTAGTCTCCTCTCTATATCTCTCAACTCACTTTTGACCGAGACGCATGCGACTACTTCTCTATTCCCTAAAGCCAACCCGTTGTCGTTCTCATTGACAAGGTGTGACCAAGTACTCGCTCAGAATTTAATTAATTGTCTGCGCTTTACGGCGGCATAAAGATGCCCTGTTTGCGCGGTGCTTTACGGCGAAGAATATTGTCGGGGTGCGCGTCGCCCGTTGTGATTTTCGCAATATATACGCCGGAATTTCGCGTGGTGCGAGCCGACAGCGAGGAACCCCGCGCTTAATTAAGACACAGCTACTTATGTCTTCGCGATAACGGACTTTTCAGTGAAAATCTAATTATGACAGAGAAGGGACCAATGCTAATTTATATTTATTTATTTAAGAATTACTTACTATAAAACATTGATTAGCTTACAAAAATAACAGGAACCGAATGCAAAACCTTAACCTGCAAAACCTTAACCTTTTGCTTATTTGTTTCTGTCACCCAACTGGGACTAGCCCGTTCTAGGGTGGACAGGAAGACTAATCTTATTTCAGATGTCAGACGTCTCTGTTTCGCTTCCGTAGTCTCCTCTCTATATCTCTCAACTCACTTTTGACCGCGACGCATGCGACTACTTCTCTACTCCCTAAAGCCAACCCGTTGTCGTTCTCATTGACAAGGTATGACCGAGTACTCGCTCAGAATTTAATTAATTGTCTGCGCTTTACGGCGGCATAAAGATGCCCTGTTTGCGCGGTGCTTTACGGCGAAGAATATTGTCGGGGTGCGCGTCGCCCGTTGTGATTTTCGCAATATATACGCCGGAATTTCGCGTGGTGCGAGCCGACAGCGAGGAACCCCGCGCTTAATTAAGACACAGCTACTTATGTCTTCGCGATAACGGACTTTTCAGGGAAAATCTAATTATGACAGAGAAGGGACCAATGCTAATTTATAAACGCCAGATTAGCTGTGTCACTCAAGATACTTATTCTTCTTCTTCTTCGAGTTCTACTCCTATCAGAGGTTGGACCACATTATAGCTATCTTTTTTTAAGAGACTGCTGCTCTGAACAGCGAGGTGGTATTGCAGGCCAAACCAGTCCGGAAGGTTCCTTAACCACCAATGCCGTCTCCCGCCGACGCTTCTCTTCCCTTGGAACAATCTCGCCTTTGATAATGAGCTGGAGCAATTTATATATGTCATTCCTTATGACCGAAACGAAGTACGACATTTTCATGTGCTTGATGGTGTTTAGAAATTCCATCTTCTTCTTAAGTCGGCTCAATACTTCAATATTAGCGACTCGATCACGCCATGAGATTTTACAGATACGGCGGTATATCCACATGTTGAAACCCTTCAACCTTTTAGTCATGTTATGCTTGAGAGTCCAGATAGGTACATAAAATCTCAAGATACATAAAATGTAAAATTATATAAACTTGATTTTGGAAATATTATTCTATCACATAATTTATTATCGTTAATAAGGTTCACAATAGTAGCATTGTTGTCTCTAAGCGAAAAGGCGGGTTCCAAGAAGCATCAGCCTTGTGGATAAAAAGAAACAAATAGTCAACATTTTATAATACCAAGATATTATAAGGTATGAGCATTGCGCTCACGTATCTTCAAGGTGTGGGCATTACGCTACTTCTTGATGTCATAAAGAGATCAATTGTTTTGGTTCTTTAAGTATTCTGTATTTTTTATTTGTAATGCCGGGTACTTGCATATTTAATGATTTTATGAATTTTGTTTTGTATGTACTTATATTCATATTAATGTTTCTTCACTGTTTACAAGAGAGTTTTCTAGGAAGTTTGTTCAATGACTACCTAGCTAGATTATCATAGCACATGCTAACTTTACAGATAGCCCTTTATCGTAGCACGCACCACACGAGAGAGTATTCGTACGAAGCTTGTACTATTCAATAGAAAATCAATCGGCTGTGTTGCCAGATTTACAGTTTTACCCATCAAGTTGGCTGTTTTCGATAGGTAGGCGAGAGTATTGGGCATTACATGTTTTGAAATATATGAATTAGGCAGTTTTGCTTGCCCAAAGTTCTAAAAAAATATCATTATTTCTGTTTTTACCATATTTATGACCGGAAATTGTGCCAGTCATCTGGCCGCACCGCGGCGGTGAACTGTGAATCGTGCGGATGCTCGATGCTTCCTTGCGCGGTGCATGACTCACTTCACACCTCCATGAGTTAATCGCCGCTAGCGCCATCTACAAATGTTTTGCGCATACCACCCCATAGATAAGCGCGCCCTTGAGGGCCAGTCAGATAAGATACAGAAGTACAGGCAACTTCGAAATGGAAGCCGCCGCTGTCTCACACCATCAAGCAGAGGGGCACTGCTCGGAAGATTGCCTTGCTGCCTCAGGTTACCAACGGTAGAGGAACATCCTCGAATGGACCTGATAAGTATGTCTATTATACAGACAGCTGATAAACTCTCGTACCAACCAATCCAGGAACTTATCCCGTTCGGCCATCAACATCAGAAAACCACATATATTATGCTCCTCGGCATGAATACACTTAATATCGAAATGTCTACATAATTATTCAACCAACCTGCTAACAATGAAATTGCAGTAACTGAATTCAAAGCAGTGCTTGATTTAAAGCACGGGTGTATTCATCATACATATTATGCATACGTATTGCCCCAGTAGTACACTAACGCGCAAGTAGCACTGGTGTGTACTTGCGCGTTAGTGTATGTCTTTTTGTTGTTATATTCGATTGACAGAAATAGAATCCAATTTATTTTTTTTCAAACGGGAAATGGTGAGCCAGCAGTCGAACAACAGTTTCTGGCATAACACGCAATGAGTTTTTGGCTACTGGATTTTCTTCTACGATATTGTAATTGTATATGTCGATTTACTGTAGATACATAATTGTAAATTACCAAATAAAAAATAAAATAACAAAATAAAAAAATACCTAAGTAAGACTAGGTGACCCAACCGTTATGCCACCGGATCATTATCTTTTCTAAAATATACGTGTTCCACATATAATAGTATTCTTCTTGCTCATGTGTTTCATCTGCTTTGGAGGTTGGCTATCGTCATAGCTTTCTCAACTTTAGATGCTGCTGCCCGGATCAAGGAAGTCGTGCTCCTTCCGCACCATTGTCTTAACTTTTTTAGCCACAAATTTCGGCGTCTTCCTTGGTCTCTTGGTCTTGGTATTTTGCCTTAGCTTTTTTTGCAGAAGGTAGCATTTTCTGCCTCTCATTAAGTGGTCGAATAATTCCAATTTCCATCGTTTAATTTTCGTGAGTAGTTTCAATTCTTTCCCCGTTCTTTGAAGTATTCATTTGTTTCGAAATTTATCAGTTAATTAAATCTGAAGCATCCTTCGTTATAGCGAGTATTCCAATGCCTAAACCGTTTTAAAAGCCAAAACTTTCTTTTTCTCGGCCATAGTCGTCGGTACCGACAAAACAAATATAAAACCACTTCTTCTTTATCACTTGACATATTTACCACTGAATCATGTTCCACGAAAGCGTCCTGTCATCTACACGTCGCTTCGTGGACTGACACGCGAGTAGGATACTTTGTTTTAGCAGCGTTGCGTCTGAGTGGCGCGTCGCCTCGTGTTCCGATACGAAAGTAGGATACCACCAAAGTCGCAAGTGTGTCGCGTTGCTGTCGATCGAATGCAATAACAAGGCACACATTTAAACATTATGTTACATGCACACATACTTATAAACATTTCATAGTATAGTCTGTTGTAAAAGATTGTCGCATGATAATAAACCCTCCCATTGTGAAATTACACAACAAACAATAGAAACAAACCACAAACAACCAACCTGCAATAAATGAAGTCGACAACAACTGCATTCAAAGCAATTGCAAGAAGAACGTAAGAGTACAATTGAATCTCTAGGTGTCTAAAACAATAATAAAAGGATTGAAGTGTTTAGCCAAGCACGTAAGGCGATAAGGACTGCGCCGCTCCAGCCCGAGCGGCACCTTAGCAAATCGGGCAGAACTTTCCGACGCCAGATCGGTAAGTAGTGACAACGTCCTTAGTTTAAAAACACCTCTCGGCGAAGAGGCACGAGGCGGGCATGTAGCCGCTCCCCCGGCGACGGAGGCCTTAATACCTAATGCCATCGCAATGCTTTTACCCTCCCTTCGCTTTCGGATAAAGGAAAATACTTTACCCGCTTTTCTTGCACCCCTCGCTCCGCACCCTCCACCTCTACCAGATTTATCTGGAGAGACTTTGTAGTTGTTTCCCGAACGGTGCACTCCTTAACTTTACCGTGAATGCAACCCACGGGCTTAAACACGACCAATTTTATATACTTAGTGGATTCGTTTAACTCGACTTAGAGAGGTATATATTACTGCGCTACGGAGTACAATAAAAAGTTGACTGTACACAGTATGGCAAGATGCCCTCCTCTTCCTATTTATTTAGCATAATGGCGGACGTGAGGGCGCGAATAAGATTACTGTATTCTATGTTATGCGTTTCTGTTAACTCAACAACATTGCCAAAATACATTTTCAGTGATTAAAACGTATGAAGTCTGAAATCGAAGACTATCGCGGTTGTTTGACATTATAAATAGGATAGAAAACGAATTTACCGCGTGAAATTTGTAGGACCCGACGTTTCGGTGACGTTGCAGCCGCCGTTGTCTAGGGTAAACTGAAGAGCTGTCAGTCCGTTGTTTTGCGGGTAGGCCGCAAACCGCTGCCGCCACTGCGTAGGTTATAACGGTGGTGGGGGGCCGGGCTCGGAGCGCGGGAATTTTTAAAATCCGTCTTGCACACAACACTCACTGTATCCTGTTTTACGTCTTTGCGTTCGGCGTTCGGCGGCGGGAACATTTTAAGAAGAGGGTTCCACGTAGAAGAGAGTTTGTAGCCGTCATCTCTATTGAAGTTCGGAGTTCTTCTTATTTCAATGGCTTCCCGGATCATGCGAGGAAAGTAGAATTGTTCCTTGGATAGAACAATGGGATTTTGAAACTGCATCCAGTGGTTACTTCCGCTATCCAATATATGTTCGCAGATCGCCGATTTTTCTCGTTGAACGTTTTTAACAGCTTTGATGTGTTCTGTCAGTCGCGTGGCTATGGGCCGTTTCGTTTGTCCAACGTAGGCTAGACCGCAGCTGCATTCGACTTTATACACACCCGGGGTTTGCAGTGGTATTACATCCTTTACAGGCCTCAAAAATCGAGCTATATTTTGGGTCGGTTTGAAGATCGTTTTTATATCGAATCTGTTTAGCATCTTACTTATTCGATCTGTCACGCCCTTGACGTATGGTAAGAATGCTCTTGATCTGCTCGGTTTTTGAGTTTCGTCCGTATTAGATCGTGTGCGTGTCTCGTGATATTTTCCGTATCCATTTTTCCTAAGGACATCATTGACATGTTCCATCTCCTTCGGAAAATGCTCAGTGTCGCATAGATCGCGTGCTCGATTCACGAGCGACGTTTGCACTGAACGTAGATGGTAGGGATGATGGTGTGAGCTTGCATGCAAATATCTGTCCGTATGTGTGGGCTTCCGATATACCGTATGTCCGAGAGTATTGTCACTTCTCCTCGTCACTTTGACATCCAAAAATGGTAAGGAGCCGTCCTTCTCTACTTCATAGGTGAAACTGATTTTTGGGTGTATGGAGTTTAGATGACCCAGGAATTCTTTCACCGTTTGAATGTTGCCTTTCAGGATGCAGAAGGTATCATCCACGTAGCGAAGCCAGAGAATGGGTTTAATTTTGGAGGTTTTTATGGCTAATTCCTCAAAATATTCCATATATAGGTCACTAACTATCGGCGATACGGGGCATCCCATTGCTACTCCGTCGATTTGTTTGTAATAATCGCCGTTCCATAGAAAGTAGCAGGATGTCAGGCAATGTTGAAGCATGTCGGCGTAGCTAATAGGGAGGTCCTCAGACCTTAGTTTATCTCTCACCACCGTAAGACACTCCGAAATGGGCAAATTCGTAAATAAAGATTCGACGTCAAAGCTCACCATTATTTCGTCTTCGGCCAGTTTTAAGCTTCTAATAATGCTTACGAAATGTCGCGAGTCTTTCACGTAAGACGTCGTTTTGCCCGTCAGCGGTTGGAGGACACCAGCCAAGTGTTTTGACAGAGGATATGTGGGGCTGTCGATTTGGCTCACAATCGGTCTCAATGGTGCATTATCCTTATGGATTTTAGGTAAGCCATATAATTTCGGTGGCTGTACGTTACGTGGTTTAGTGAGATAAGCTATTTCTGGGAGGGAAGTGACAGATTTATCGATTAAAACTCTCGTTTGCCTGGTAATTCTGCTCGTGGGATTGTAATTCACCTTCTCGTAAGTGTTGGCGTCTTCTAAGAGCGTCCCAATTTTCCGCTCGTAGTCCACAGTATCGAGTATCACGGTTGCGTTGCCTTTATCGGCCCGCAACACAACTACGTCCTTATTATCCCGCAGAGATTTTAAGCTTTTTCTCTGGGCGGCTGTGGTGTTCGACTGTGGGAGCTTGGCCTTGCGTACAAAGACAGCCACATCCTGTCGCAGTAAGTCGGCCTCTGGCGCAGGGATCTTGTTACGAGAGATGACTTCTTCAATGCCACCGATAATACTTTCCACAGGCAAACGGTTCGGTGTCGGTACATAATTTAATCCCCTGCTAAGAATTTCTGTCGTCGGCTGGTCAATGTCAATTTTCGAAAGATTAATGACAGTACTTACAGCGTATTTCGGTACCTCCTTGCGGGAATGCCCTGCGTTTGCCAGGCGCAGAAACTTGGCATTATGCGACTCCTCACATAGCACCGTGGTACGTTCCGATTGGCTGAAGGAAACTCTGTCGCACTTGTGAAAATCCTCGCCACTTAATACGCTGCTTAATTCTAGAAGAAGTAACCACTGGATGCAGTTTCAAAATCCCATTGTTCTATCCAAGGAACAATTCTACTTTCCTCGCATGATCCGGGAAGCCATTGAAATAAGAAGAACTCCGAACTTCAATAGAGATGACGGCTACAAACTCTCTTCTACGTGGAACCCTCTTCTTAAAATGTTCCCGCCGCCGAACGCCGAACGCAAAGACGTAAAACAGGATACAGTGAGTGTTGTGTGCAAGACGGATTTTAAAAATTCCCGCGCTCCGAGCCCGGCCCCCCACCACCGTTATAACCTACGCAGTGGCGGCAGCGGTTTGCGGCCTACCCGCAAAACAACGGACTGACAGCTCTTCAGTTTACCCTAGACAACGGCGGCTGCAACGTCACCGAAACGTCGGGTCCTACAAATTTCACGCGGTAAATTCGTTTTCTATCCTATTTATAACGTATGAAGTCATTCGGAGTTTCAACTAAAATTTTACGGTTAGCAGCGTTCGGCGACATTCTTAAATAGCAATGTACTTTAAGACTAGAACTTTGCCTTTGACAGCCATTTATTGATTGCGGCACGCACCAGTTAAAATATTAAAATAAAGTATACTCCAAACTCTTGCAAAGGAAACTAAAATTCACTTGCCCAAAGATGATTGTGTACAAACTAAATACAAACGTAAGCCAAACGACGTTCTTGGGTGCTTCCAGAAAGCTAAGGAATTTTTACAATTATGCCGCAATTTCAAGAGGTTCAATTTGTAGAAACCCAAAAATATCGAATCCCATAAACAGGCTTTGTCAGATACTGCCGTAGTTATTTTCGCGAAAATGTTAATCGTGTGTAGTATATTGACCATTTTTTTTGTTCTGAAGTAGTTGTCGACGTCGATACAAGTCCAGGTAGGCCAGGGTATCATGGGTCTGGGTCGACATCCAGTGCACAATCCATATCATCAACAAACACAGTCCACATTCATATTTGACTTAAGCTCGCGCTTACGTTGCATATATTCGCGGCAGTAGTACGCGTAGTACTGCGTGATTATCTTTCTAGGGTCAAAGAAGACATCGGAAAAAAAAGTGCGTGTCAGCTCCGAAGCGCGACTGGAGTACTCTTTAAGTGCGATTGTTATTGAATTTATAATAGGCAAATGGGGTAAATTGATTGACTGATTGATTGATTAATTGATAGATCAATCAATTAATCAATCAATAAATCAATCATCAATCAATAATCAGCAACAAATCATCATCAATAAATCATCGTCAATCAATCAATCGTCATCAATCAATGATCATCAATTAATCATCTTAAATTAATCATCATTAATCAATCATCAGCAATCAATCATCAACCAATCATCAATCAATCTTCAACCAATCATCAGATAATCTATCAATAAATTACGTCTAATTGACGTGAATCCCTGGTATCGATCTAATCTGCAAAATTAGGCATTTTTGGTAAATATTATACAAATGTAATATCATATGCTTTGGTTCGGAAGCTGGCAAAGTTCATCGAAGTTATGGTCTCCTGTTGGGTATTGTTGCACTCTTTAAAATTTTTCAAACATTACTGACATTAAACGTGACGCTTTTTTAACTTAGCGTTAACACGCTAGATTTTACTACCCATCAAATTGCCGGGGGCTTTAAATGAAATCGATTCTTAGGGAGTAAACTCCAAAAATAAGAATTGCCAGCTACTAGAAACCTATATAACTACACACACGAGCCATTTCTTTTGAAGTTCTAAACGCATCGTTGCACTGCCGGTGTTTCGCCCTATTCTCGCCACAGAGAATGCACCCCGAACAATGGAAACGGAAAACAATGGATGAATCTAATTAAGAATCTTTGCGGGCCGCCCAGCATCCCGGCCGGAGTTCCAATTAGCAACAAGCCGCTGTTGGGCGGGCGGACCGATAAATAACCTTTACTGTTGCGGTCAACAAATAACTTTCAGCGTCCCGCCGCCACGCCGCACCGTTGCGGCGGCAAACGTAATCACAACACCGACGGAGAAACACCTTGCGCCACTTTCACTTTCGACGGTCACGTCCAACGACGTCACCCACCCTCAACTTCTCTTCAGTAATTTGTTTTCTTTTCAAGTTATACAGACATGGGTGGCAATAGGTGCGTACTAAGGAGGAGAAGCATGGAATAAGCAATAATATATACGAGGGCAATCTTTTTTAAGGTCCGATCGTTCGCGAAATGAAAACCACAGTAATAAGTTAAGAGTAAAAATACGCTTTTAAAAACAAGCTTTTATTAAAATACTCTGTTAAGAGCCAATCCTGCGAGCAGCAGCCATATCATAATAGAACTTAGAAAAGGCTATAATAATTTAATTATTTACAGAAGTTCGTGTTTGTGCTGCTGATGGTTAAGGAGTCATCTCGTTGGAAGCCAACCCTGGGAGCAGCAGCCCTGTCGCGATGACACTTAGAACGGGCTATCATAATTGAATGCGTAACTATACAAAATTTCGTTTCTGTGCTGTTTATCGTTGAGGAGTCCCCTCGTCAGAAGCCAACCCTGGGTGCAGCAGCCATATCATGATAAAAATTAGAACGGGCTGTCATAATTGAATGCATATAGAAAATTGGGTGTCTGTGCTGTTGACCGTGGAAGAATATCCTCGTCAGGAGCCGATCCTGGATGTAGAATCAGGTCATGGATAGAAAGCACTGTCATCGGAACTAAACCAACATGTAAACTTTCAACTTCATAGGATATGAGAAATGTTTCTAATTCAGCTTACAAGATTTAACCAAAATAAACTAACTAACAAACATTACAATATAAATACAATCTTGTAAAAATAAAAACTGTTTTATTTGGAACATTTAGATAAACCTTTCAGTTACTTCTCTACATAGTCGTCGCTCCGATTGAGACATTTGTCGTAGCGTGGTAGGTACCAACTTTCCAATACCATAGTAATTTTCAATACCAAAGTAGAAGGCAGACGCCTGTGCTTTCAGCCAAGCCTTGTACCCATAATTTTCATGAATCGCCTGATCCACTCGCTAAACAAGATCTTTGGTTGACATTAGCTTCCTTTCCTGGCCGCCTGCATCATAAACGGCTGTACGTCCTGCTTCAAAGTGTCTGCACCAATGCCCCACTTTGCTGTCATTCGTGAGATTTGACCGTACACATTACTCATTTGTCGATGAATTTCGTCTGCATTGCCCCCAGAAATCAGATGACAGAACGACTTCACACTTGGCGGGAGACTCTATTGTTTGAAGCATGTTTACTTTTGTTTACGTGCTCATTGCACGCTCAGAACTGACATCTGAGACCTCATGCGATCGACGGGCATACTAGATACACTTGGTAGCGAACGGTTTCGCACAGCTTGGGCCACAAGATACATTTTGTTCTTTAATCGGCTCAACTCACGATTCAGCTCCTATTTAGAAGACTCCTCGTGCAGAAGGCTACCCCGGGTAAAATTCCCGCGTCTCAGGCCTCACAAGCTGGTGGATTGGTTTCTCCTAATGGGATTGCTTCCCGGCGCTACTGGACGGTTTGCTCACAGTTCAGCGACGCCAATCGGTTGTGAACTCGGCTGAAGGAGTCTAAAGACTTTGAAAATATACTGTCTCCTAAGCAGCGGGCATGGATGTTGACCTGTTGTCATGCCACTCTTGAAATGACCTTGGGCCTTTCGATCCGGTGTGGCAATATGGGCGAACAACGCCCAGGTCCGCGATAAACTCAAATTGAATTACCGCTGTAATTACAACAGCTAGAGGCCGCGTAAGCGACTTCAGACCCCTAACCAGTCAGGGCGATGGAGGTATCCTGAAGGTTAACTCCAGACGGAGATATCCTACCAAAACTGGTAGTTAGGGGGCGAGGCCGCCCGCTGTTTACCTTTCCCGGTGCCTCGCCGTAAGGTGTTGGCCTCTAACGGGCTTGTTGGCGGAGCTAGACGGTAGTTTGTTCTGTCTCTAAGTCTTCTACGCTCATCCCACGGCTGAATAAATGATCCATATCGTTATATCAGTCTGGGATGACGGGTTCGCCCGCTGTAGTCGACACCGCCCTACTAATAGATACACTGCGCAACACATCTACCACAACGTCATCGGAATTTCTCTATGGTTTTCATTTTGCGACCGATCGCACCTTGAAAAAAAGAGTAGCCCTGGTATATACGTAGTCTTTTCAAAAATGATCAAAACCTTATTTTTTTGTCTTAAACTAATGAAACTCCGAAATCGTATGTCAGTCGCTGGCAAATGGCCTATGAGTGATAGAATATAGTGGTCGTCCGCCGGATTATCAAGGATGGGAGGACTTATTAGGAATTGCCAAAAGCTTGGCCATACCCAAGTGGAAAACATTTACTACATCCAACAGGCCGACATGGTATGTATCATATCGAACTGATTTATCTAATTTTTATCCAGTTCGAATAATGAGAAAAAGAGTGAAAATAAACGGATATTGGTAATTGTGATAGCGCATTGATTCATTTAGATATCGGTGACCTTTTTCCAGATCTAGAATTCAGAGGAAAAAATGAGAATTATTTTATATCCCCGTTTCCGGTTATAATCGAAGAATGCAATAACACACGTTACGAAAATAAATCGTAAAAAAAAACATAATTTAAGATATAATATTAAGACTTACGTTTAATTTCTGTTTACAATAGTGTCCGGATATGGTATGCTGTTAACAAACAGGTCGATCTTTCTTACCTGTGAAGATAGAAAAAATCAGATATGAGATAAAATATCATATTATTTACTGAACCTAAGCTCATAGTAATAACAAAAAAAAGGTATTAGTGTAAAATCTTTATTGAATAGAAAAAAAATAACGAAATTTGTTATTTATTTTTATTAAAATATACTTATTTATCATGCCAATATAAAATTGGCAGCGTTCTTAAAGCTGTATGTTTAAATGTAAATCTTTGCAAGCTATATTATATTCATAACAACACAGACCACGCTGTCAGTCTCCAAACGATGCAAATAGGGGTGTCCTCATATCAGCTGACCTGATTTCCAGGACACATACGCAAATTTCTGGGCCATTAATTATTTGCTCATATTGAATTTTGAAGCAACGGAATAAAGTTGATCGTATTGTATATCGTCTTTAGCCGGTGGCGAGATGCTCACGTGTTCGAATAGAGTAAGTATACGGTTCCAGGTCCAGTTCATCAATAAGTGGAGACATTGAGGTTGCTGAGACCGGACTATTTTTGCACGTAGGTTGCTAAGTGAATCGTCGCTTACTCATGTTTAGAATGCTCATTACTCATGCCTACGTCATGGAGAGGAACGGAGACACGCGATGATAAGAAGGAATAGCTGAACCTAACATAAGCATTCTGAATTCTTTGGAGCCGTAGCTCAGTCTTCCTCTACAGGCACGGTCCGTAAATACAGTCGTTATTAGATAATATTAGGGCATTTACAATACGATACGACAGGATTCTGAATTTGACGCTAAGCAACTCCCAAACTCTGTATGGAGTTTTGAGATAAGCTAAGCCCTTCAACTCTTCTGCTCACGTGTTACTGAAATCGCAAATTAGGGTAAACTAATAGTCCCAAATTTCTAGTAGTTGAAATTTATAGAGTTTGCAATCCGATCACCGTTATTTCAAGAGAATTGCATACTGTGATTTTAGCTTTGGCCGTCATGGATCCAACAACCATAAAAACTAATTGGAAATCGAAGACCGATTGTTTGACATTATAGGATAACACAAATTTCACCGCGTGAAGTTTGTAGCATCCGACGTTTCGGCGATGTTGCAACTGTCGTTGTCCAGGGTCGACTGGTATGTACGAGCGTAAATGGTAGGGTTGATGGTGTGAGCTCGCATGCCGTATTCAATATCTGCCTGTATGTGTGGGATTCGTATATACTGCATGTCCAGGAAAATTGTTACTCTCCTCGCGTTACGTTGACGTCAAAAATGGCAGAAGTTTTTTGTCCTATTTGTGACATTAAAAAAAATTGGGCGGGAGAGGCAAAGCGCACTATGGTACAGCCAAGTGTATATTCCCCGAGACGTTTCATGGAAAACAACGACTATTGCGCTGAGATCACTTAGGCTTGGAAGTATTAGGGTAGTTTTCTACATACCTTTTTATACAAATTTTGGCAAAGTATAGTTCGCTTCGGTTGCCCATATTTAGGATCGAGGATATTGGTATAGGAATGGAGACACATGGTGACGGGGTGGGATGTGGAAATAAACACCACAAAGAACGACCAAACTTCTCGAAACAAAACATGATTTTTTCCTAAAATTTCTGTGAAATTGAAGACTAAGAAATCCGAAAATCCGTCTTCAAAGTATCAGGAGTTAATGTCGCGCCTGAAGGTACATATCAACTCCGCGTGGCGCCTTGATTGCAATTTTAAATTTGGAACATCAGCTATCTCTTTCACGCTGCATATTTTCGCCTCTCTCTCGCTTGTTCCGAATGACTGAGCTGTCGCTCGCGATGATCTCCTTTCATAACATGGCCTACTAATATCACAAAGTTTACCAAGGCTAGCTACCGAGCTAGCTACAAATGATTTGTGCACGCCGTTATCATATCGTCAATGATTGACTATCTACATATTATTTTTGAAACGTGCTTTTTCCTTTAACCGTCATATTGACAGATTGGCTAGGTGTAACTACTTGGTTGAAAGGTCTAAAGAAAGCTCTCGGTCTATAGATATGTCATTAAAAGAGAAAAATAAAAAAAAAGCCATCAAAAGAGAAAAATAAAAAAATATAGGGTCATCTGCTGGATATCCACGCGGGGGAGGGGGGGATTTTTGCCGTTACTGTTAATAAATGCCCGTTTATTTTTTAAACATTACTGTCAATAAAGGGATTTCAGCTAGTATATATTAAAAGCAGATTTTCGGGGATTAAAAAAACTGCCACAAGGTCCACTCTTCATGCGGTGACTACAAGTCGCGCATATTTCACACTCTCGGTCAAAGCTGAGCGACATGTCTCCTTGACTTGGCTTGGACATACACTGAAAAAACTGTTTTGTAACTAGTTACCGAAGATTCAGTAAATAATTACAAAACAGTTTAGCTGCTGTGGTGACACCTAAACAATTAGGTACCACAGCTAAACGAAAAGAGCTAAAATTTTACAAAACTGTTCAGTAGCAGATAGATAAACTGTTCAGTAGTAGATAGCTTCAGTGTACAGTAATAGATAGCTAAAGTGTTCAGTAATACATAGCTAAGTGTTCAGTAATAGATAGCTAAAGTGTTCAGTAATACATAGGTAAAGTGTTTAGTAGTAGATAGCCAAACTGTTCAGTAGTGGGTAGCTAAACTTCAGTAGAAGATAGCTAAAGTGTACAGTAATAGATAGCTAAAGTGTTCAGTAATAGATAGCTAAGTGTTCAGTAATAGATAGCTAAAGTGTTCAGTAATACATAGGTAAAGTGTTTAGTAGTAGATAGCCAAACTGTTCAGTAGTGGGTAGCTAAACTGTTCAGTAGAAGATAGCTAAAGTGTTCAGTAATACATAGCTAAAGTGTTTATTAGTAGATAGCCAAACTGTTCAGTTATACGTAGCTAAACTACGTTTGTAAGTGTACCTAAATTGTTTGGGTTTCACAGCTACGCTGTTTAGCTGAAAACAACTAAACATCTAGTAAGATGTAGCCAAATGAACTGGGCCCCACATACAGTACTGTCCAACTGAGAATTCCTATTGGCTGATGTAGTAAGGACATATTTTATGTCCTTACTACATCAGCAGATGGGAACTCTCAGCTGGGCACTACTGTACCAAGCTTACTCGCCCACAATAGCGAGTAGGCCTGTAAGTGAGGGCTCAAAATTCACTTGTTGGCTACATCTCACTAGACGTTTCGTTGCTTTCAGCTGAGGAGACTGAAATCAAAGAAAATAAACATTTAGTTGTATTTATTTTTTTAACTCACATTATTACAGAAAGGTGCCGATATGTCGTGTAATTAGAACACGATGCTCCGCCTACACATATATAGCCGTTTTATACAATCACAATGCTCACTTCTTTTATTTTACGGATTAACAGTGGATTTAACTTGCATAAGTCGACGTTTCGCCGGCTACGTCAAAGCCTTCATCAGGAACCACGGGAATTCCTGGAGCAGACGTCTGGTGCCCATTGTACCTAACTTCCAACTTAGTTTGATGTTTGGTACAACGGGCACCAGATACACCCCGGTGCCCGTACTCTGGTACCTGATGAAGCCTGTGACATAGCAGGCGAAACGTCGACTTATGTAAATCAAATACACTGATAGTCCCTAAAATTAAAATATTACATAATGCCAAATAACAGCGTAAACTTAAAAACATTAATAATATTTATGTACAGTATGTAAAAGCGGTTTGTTATGAAAGGTCGAATGAAATCAGTACAATTCCGTAATCCCTAAAATTAAAATATTACATAATGCCAAAGAACAGCGTAAACTTAAAAACATTAATAACATTTATGTTCAGTATGTAAAAGCGGTTTGTTATGAAAGGTCGAATGAAATCAGTACAATTCCGTAATCCCTAAAATTAAAATATTACATAATGCCAAAGAACAGCGTAAACTTAAAAACATTAATAATATTTATGTTCAGTATGTAAAAGCGGTTTGTTATGAAAGGTTGAATGAAATCAGTACAATTCCGTAATCCCTAAAATTAAAATATTACATAATGCCAAATAACAGCGTAAACTTAAAAACATTAATAATATTGATGTACAGTATGTAAAAGCGGTTTGTTATGAAAGGTCGAATGAAATCAGTACATCTTTTTGCATACCTTGTATTACAAATTCAATCGGCAACTTTACGTACGGTCGACATGTTTCATTTCTGACGTCCGGGGACCTTATCAAATTATTTTTTAGAATTTGTGCTAGCAAAGGGCAGTTTAAATTTTACAAGGTTCATCGGACGTCAGAAATGAAGCTTGTCGGCCACAGAGTCTTCATATCATAACACCAAACAATCTGGAAGTGCAACAAACATATTATTCACAGAAAAAGTTGTTGCTCGCTATTATTTTTCTCTGGTAAGACAATACAATAATTATGTGATTCGAAACATGCACACCTTTAAATTACAACTGAGACCTTAGTGTTATAAATCTCTGCCCGCTAGACAAGATTGTAATATTATTTGGAACATGGCATGCAAGTGAATCATAGAAAATTATTTTTTTTTTCTCATTATCGGGAACCGCAACTTCAAAGCTATTAAAATGATCATCAAATTCCAATGTATTAAACATAGCACATTCAAAAATTACCCTTTCGTCGCTATACATATAAATATTTCTAATTACCATGAAAGTAACACCTCCTAAATCATCTACATCCTCGGTAAGTATTGTGTGTGACTTATACTCCGTACCCTTAACTTTGACCCACGGCACGAGACGATTAATGTGGTCCTTGGATAGAACATGCAGCGCCTCCAACGTGACACCTTCCTCTAGAATAAAGGTAAAATAATGTAAGCTGAGTCGTCAGAAAAGTAACTTAGTGAGGTACATACCTACAGGTGAAATTATAAAAGCCTATAAAAAACAAACCTATTTTTTTAATAAAAAAATGATATATCACAAGTAATTTTCGGTGAGATATAGTTACTGTCAATTTTTAACAGTGACAGTTTGGTTTGACAGTTGACAGACAAAAACTAATGGGTGCATTCCAGGTGAGACTATGCCTATATACTAAATTTCAAATCAATCGGTTCAACGGCTCGGCAGTATCGTGAGAGATTACATACAGACATACATACAGACATAGACAGACATTTTTCTGGAAATGGTCTTAATCGTCTTGGGGTCTCAAAATGGATATATCCGTCGTTATCTAATTTTTTTTCCCGCACGATCACAATACTTTCCCTACCAGTGGTACCCGGGAAAGTAAAAAACTAACCAAACCTACTGAAATGTATGGGTTTGACGCTTTACTGCCTATTTCTCGCTTATTTATTGACACCGAATAAAGATTTTGCAGATTCGGAATAAGCGTGGTGAATATAGTCGGGTGACGTTAAAGAATGGAACGCGAAAACACAGAATAGTATGCTAAAAGGAATATTTATAAAAGACTTAGGAAGTAGGTACTTACTTTTAGAATTGTCCTTATATTTTGACATTCCCCAAGAATCCAGTAGGTCCTCCACCGATTGATCCGCCATTTTGAATCACAACAACACAAGATTTTTCCGATCGTTCGATTTGCTTCGAGGCTTGTTCTTCGAGCATGCTGCACGGTTTTACAGTCACAAACGTGCCGGCGAAATATTTCACGCGTTTCCGCCGAAACGCCTCGCGATTCGCGATTTCTTGAAATGTAGTCGAATGAACGTCGCCGCGATGCTGTCGCCAATTTCCGCGTGTCTGTGGTTCTCACTGACTGGCTGTGTCAAGCAAATAACCGGATCGAACGACCGACGACCCGTTCTTCTTCGTCTCCCACTTTTTGGCGACGCGACGTGCGACAACCAAACGGTTGAAATACGTAGTAAATACGACGTCTCTCACGTTTATTCACTTGTAATGCCTAGGAATAATGAGCCGCCAAAAGAAAATCATGCTTATATACTCAACTACTAGCTGAACTGTTTAGCAAATGATAAATAAACTTCGGCAAAGAGAGCTGAAGTGTTTAGTTGGAATACCTAAGTAGTTTAGGTATTACCTATCAAGCTTTAGGTAAAATCTGTAGTTTAGTTATTAATAGACAAACTTCAGCTAGTTTAACTGAAGTTTGGCTAATACAGCTAAATAATGTAACGGTCACTTTGGAATGTTTGTTTACACCCATTTAACTAAGTTATTTAGCTAAGGGTACAGAACTTTAGCTAATCCAGCTAAAGCTGAATTGGGTCAGTTGGAATACCTAAGTAGTTTAGCTATTACCTATCAAACTTTAGGTAAAATCTGTAGTTTAGTTATTAATAGACAAACTTCAGCTAGTTTAACTGAAGTTTGGCTAATACAGCTAAATAATGTAACGGTCATTTTGGAATGTTTGTTTACACCCATTTAACTAAGTTATTTAGCTAAGGGTAAAGAACTTTAGCTAATCCAGCTAAAGCTGAATTGGGTCAGTTGGAATACCTAAGTAGTTTAGCTATTACCTATCAAACTTTAGGTAAAATCTGTAGTTTAGTTATTAATAGACAAACTTCAGCTAGTTTAACTGAAGTTTGGCTAATACAGCTAAATAATGTAACGGTCATTTTGGAATGTTTGTTTACACCCATTTAACTAAGTTATTTAGCTAAGGGTACAGAACTTTAGCTAAAATTCGCAGTTTAGTAAGTAGTTGCTATTCGTTTAGTAATTGGTAACAAAACCAAATTTTAGCTAAAAATAAAATGTAACCACAACTAAACAGAGTTTGATAATCTAGCCGTAGTTTAGGTGCTATTTTCTAAACTTCAGTTAAAAGCGAAATAGCTAAACTGTTTAGTAAAACGATTTTTTTCAGTGTATAGCAAGAGAAAACCCGCAATATTCCGACCAAAAAGCCGTATACCTACGGCTCGCGAGCCGCTGTTTGCCGACCCATGGACCTAGAGTGACCGATATAGACAATATGGCCTGCCCAATACCTCTGTCAACTGGAGCGACTCGCCGATAAATATTTCAATACATTCGGCGCGGAGTGCCATTAACAACTCCCTGGGCGGCGCGACGGCTGTTCTCACGCTGCCCGTATAAATTAGCCCACCTTCTCGTACACATTTACGCAATGTGTACACGTCGCAATAATTCATTGCTCTCATGCCTTTTCCCCGCCGATTGGGGAAAGCTGAGCGAAGATGGCTGTATGGCGGTAATAGGTAAGGGAAAACTTGAATAAATTATAAGTTTTCTGGATCAGTACCCGACGATGCCGCGTTAGCGAGAACGTTATTGAAGGAAGACTAATACGAACTATTGCTAAAGGTAAAATGGGAACATAAAAGAACGGTTGTGTCACCAAGACTTTCCGGCAATTAGGCAAGGCCGCAATCTCAATCAAATTAAAAATCTAATTGCAAACGCGCGCCGCCGCAAAATTCGCGGTTAAACATTCGAATTTCGAATGAGCGACACAGCGCAATTATATATTTAACTCCCCCATACTGTAAGGCGGAATTTAAATATTATTTGTGCAGCTTGTACGTGAAATATTTAAACAAAAATCAGTCTCTCGCCGTGCATCGAGCTTATTAACAAAAAAATCGGTTGTGTCACCCCTAGACTCTGCCGGCAAGTAGCCAAGGACTGATTTCATCCGAATATTAATTTTATAAATAAAATCGATAAGCTTTCAGCCGGTGGATGAACCCGGTTGGGTTTTATTCAACCATCTTGGGCGGCGCGTTTTTTTTCTCGGCTAATGGCGGGGTACGGGCGCTTTGGCGAATAAAACTGTATCGCACTTTGCTAAGCTGCTGTCGGTTTATGTGGAGATTAGATTTATTCCTTGTATCGTGATGATTAAAATCACTATTCACCAGGACGTCTGCTAGGTGTCTACGAGCGTACTTTTTGGTATATGTGAGATGAAAATAAAATGTATACATTTGGGAGCAATGAATATTGGTCTCCAACATAAACCTTAATATCTCGGAAAGTAATAATGCTATCTTATTCAAATAAATAGTATTTGATAGACTATTTATGGACACTAATAAAAAATAATAAAATTTTTAGTTATTATTCGTTTTACTTATTAAGAACGATGCCAAGCGCGACGAGCTAAAGCACCGACCACCGGCGGCCAGACAATATAATTAGATCAATGGTGACTTGACGTGCGCCCAATGTGCACGCACATTCCAAGCCAAGATCGGCTACAGCAGTGACCTGAGGGCGCACCAGCAAAACCCTCAACCATAAAAAAGTCATAAAGAGTCTATAATACAGTGGCTATGGCCGAACACGGCTAGGAGAGATATACTTATTAAAAATACACAAATTTAAAATGCGTCAATTATCTTTTGTTACAGATATACCATTTTCTCTTACGTTAGTACTTTGTATTACCTCCGTGAGATGTCAATACAGATGTCATGCGATTCAGCTTGCTGTAGATTAAGTTTCTGAGGCAATGTTGGGTAATATTCTCTCATGCATCTATATATGCAATTTTCAGCTCACAAAGCGCAATTGGGGCGTAGTTTCGTCGCATCACACATCGCCTGAGCTCTTCCCAGGTATGCTCGATATGATTTAGGTCAGGGCTTTGTGCTGGCCATTCCATACGACTAATAACCAACACTTGAAAGTAGTCATTCACTATTCCAGCAACATGGGGACTGGCATTGTCATGCATAAAACCGGCATTCTCACCCATTTTTGCTTTAAATGGACCGGCATGTTTGCGATGTATGGCGAATGCTTTGCGATAGAATTGACGTATATTTAATTTATATATTTTACAGACCTTGCTCCGATAGACTTCCACTTTTTCGAAATTTGTATAACTTTTTAGTGGAATAAATAGGTAATCAACTCCCAGCAGCAGTGAAAAACGCTTTCAAAGCATTCATTGTCCACGAGAACCTTACAGTAGATGCAATAACCAACCCTTGACAAAATGGAAAATCTGAATAGATTATAATGGTCAAAATATCAATGAATTAAATATATGTTATACAAACAAAATTATTGGCTTTTCATATATACCTACAACGGCTACCTATTAGATAAGGACATAATATAACCCGGAAACTAGGATCATAGGTACTTATGGCCAACAGCGGAGAGCTACTCACTAGTAAGTCGAAGTTAACAAGCTTGACAGCTTTTCCCAAATCAGTGTCACTAAACATAGACCGGGAGCCAGAAGCAGTTAACCTTTGAAAATATATGGTCATAAGAATTACGCGAAAAAGCGGAAAGCATGACATTTGAAGCGTAAAAAAAAATGTGGAGTGTTCAGAGATTTAATAACATTAACTATACCCTCAGCGAATATTCTATTTGGTAAAGGTTTTGAGAGTAAATATTATTTATTTTCTAGACAAGTCACGTTTTAAACTATTCGGATAAAAATTCGAAGTGCTGCCAAATAGAGCTCGAGTGCGTTTTTCTCCCAAAATTCGATTTATACACTTCCTCTTAATCGCAACGCACCGATTATAGATGGTCGTTGTATTTTCTGGCCTTTAATGGTGTCGTAAAATTCCTCTGGTTCACGATTGATTCCGGATTTTGCGCCAAATTCTACATCAATAAACATGGTCGCGCATACTTTACATTTTGGCCCCCATTCTCACCTCATTCCTATTATACGGCGTAGAGATGTGGGCTAATAAGACAGATAGCCAATGCGACTACGCGTTTCTTCATCAGAAACGCGTAGTCTGTGCAGTATACCCCGTGTTCCCGAGACGCTGGCGAGAGATATTATGTTCCATTCCCAACGAATAAAGCCATCCGTTCTGTGTGAAAAAAAAAACACACACACACACACACACGAACAGAACTGATACAAAGACCGATAATGTGATTGAGATCTTGTGATTGATTACATACTTTTATCTCCGAAAGGATTAATTCGTGTGCACAGTGCGATTAATTCGTGTTACATTGAAATTGATGTTACATTATTACGATTTTATGTAATAACGGATTTTTTGTTTTATACTTGATGTACAAGACTACAAAGACCGATAATGTGATTGAGATCTGGTGATTGATTACATACTTTTATCTCCGAAAGGATTAATTCTAGTGCACAGTGCGATTAATTCGTGTTACAGTGAAAGTGATGTTACATTATTACGATTATATGTAATAACGGATTTTTTGTTTCATACTTGATGTACAAGACTACAAAGACCGATAATGTCATTGAGATCTGGTGATTGATTACATACTTTTATCTCCGAAAGGATTAATTCGTTTGCAGTGACGCGAGTAAACCACAATAGGCTCCCAATATCAGTGTGGGCCCTTTACCTTTTCTGCCGATCCTCCTCGCAAGGAGCTGTCCTTCCGGTAATCTAGGTGACTTAGTCCGTCCGTCTGTTGAATTTGCATTGGGCTCGATGTGCGCCCACGCCACTCTCTCTGTCTCTCTCTCTCTCTTACACCTGGGAGAGCAAGATAGGCAACCCGCACCCGATTTCAGTTCCGTTTGATGGCCTGCTTTTAAGAGCACTTTCGCTCGTCTTAATAATAAATGACATATTAATGCGTACTTCCCCTTTGGCCAAGCGCTTGCCTCGCAGCACAATTTTACCTCAAAGACGGGATTTTTCTTTCATTTAACTCTCGTTTGTGAAGCGGATAAACAAGATAAATGCGAGCGCTGGCTTACCTCGAGATTTGAGCCACTTCGAGCAGACCCTTACGAGCCTAATCTACAAGTCTAGGGCTTAGAAGCCTAATCCACTTGTCATATTTCGATCATTAACCCAATTTATTATAATGCACTATGGGCAAAAAACGTCCAAGTTCGCGATAAATTCTAACTCAATTACCGCTGTGACGGTAGGTTCGTAAGCTGCTTCGGACTCGTAACCAGTCGGGAGGACGGAGGTATCCTGAAGGTTAATTCCAGATGGAGATATCCTGCCAAAACTGGCAGTTAGGGGACGAGGCTGCCCGCTTGTTACATTTCCCGGTGCCTCGCCGCAAGACGTCGGTCTCTAACGGGTTGCTGGTGAACTAGACAGTAGATTTTCTTGTGCCCAAGTCTTCTACGCTCATCCCACGGCTGAAAGTACGATTATATATCGTTATACTAGCCTAGGGTGACGGGTTCGCCCGTTGTAGTCGACACCGCCCTATTGTCCTGTTTAACCTTTAAGAGTCGTAAGGCTGATGTGAAAATTCGCTAACATTTGGATATTTTTTATTTTAATATTGGGCCGGGCTGAATTGGGGTGCCTTATTTTAGTATACGTTTCTGGCTGATATGTGATATTTTTGCTTGATAAGTTTGTTATTTTTCTATTTCCAGTTTATCGTTACGCATCATGTTTTTTTCTAATAACATTAAATACTTCGCTTCGTTCAGAAAATGAGTATTTTAAACTCAATATCTTTTTGAACGATTATACTAAAAAATAGGTCTTAAATTTGTAATTAAACTTGAATATGATAGATAATCCTAAAATTTAAACTATCGCAAGAAACGATTATCAGACAGATATTTTTTAATATGGTATCAATACAACTATAATAGATTTGGGATTCCAAATCTCTGGGTTCACCGATCTTCAGGTCTTAATCGGTTTGACTTGAAATTGGAAACATATACTCCTGGTGGGTCAAGTAGGCAGTGTGATTCACAAAATTGTTCAGAAATTTTCAAAGTTTAAAGTTTTCAAAGTTACTTACTTGACTCCGGAGGGATCAACGAAGCGTTGAAATTCATAAAAAGTAAAAAAGAAAAGAAAGATTTTCATTTCAAGAAAAGTACAAACGACCTACGAATATCAAAAATATTATATTTATTTATATGTATCCTGTGGGCACTGTGTTATGTGATGATAATGTGTTAGATTATTTGTAATAATGTGTGTTAGATAATTTCTAATAATGTTAATTTGTTAATGTTAGATTATTGTATGTAATGTAAGTTTCCGAATTAATTAAATACATATAAACCATAAGACAATCAAACTAACCCTTTTGCATATATCCATATATTATGTCAAAGCTTCTCAGACCACGGAGCGACGTCATATTAAACATTAATTTTATTATAATGATATTGTTTAAATTGAAATACCGTGAACGTAAACTTTTTTTAAATAATCAAAAGTTTTCCCATCTTGAAAGTCAATTGATATTCGGGTAAGAAAAAACTTTGCTGGAGTCAATTTCGTGTAAATTTAAATTTAATTTTTGAAGCAAAGTAAATTTTAATATTGTTCGTTGAATAGTAATGATCTGGTATTTACGACGACAAAGTCTACTACGTTGAGGTCGGGAGAATTTATCACGGACCGCAGCGAGTTTTGTCCGTCTTTCACAGAGGATCGGGAGGACAACGGGTCGTTTTATGAGTAGGTGACATCAGGTCAACAACCAGCCTCGCTACTTAGAAAACGTATAAGACCATTCTCAGATCCACCGTCCCCCCCCCCCCCCCATCGGTTATTCGCCGGAGTACACAGTTGATTGGCTAACGACCCACAATACGAAAACCGCCCAGCAACGCCCGAGGTCTTCCCCCAGAGGATCCGATCGCACCTTTCCACGACACATCCGATACAGGGTTCACAGAGTACTTTCCAGGTTGGATAAAGTCCAGACACCATTTATTGTTAATGCATATGTTAATAATAGGGAGTCCGCCGTCTGCTGACTACATGAGCCTGTTCTTCGAACCCTTAGCTCAGGGACCGAGCATTGTCTCCTCAGTGCTGTCTAAAAGATAAAGTCCTAAAATGGGAAAAAGTCCTAAAATAGAAAAAAGTCCGCTCAAAGATGCTAATAACGAAATCTTTTCTTAGTAATTATATGTAAATCAATAATCTGTTTAATATTAATTTATTGATTTACTGGCGTTACTGTTCCCAGCAAAGATATAATTATTAAAATGTGAAAGAATCCAGCAACCAAATCAGTTTTTCTCTCTCCTGAATTGCTGTCAAGTAAATATAACAATAAGAATAAAAAACACGACTGCCGTTACAGAAAGTGAAGTTATCTATTTATAATTATTTTCACTACAGTTCTTACTATGAAATATTTGTGGTTTATTTATTTATCCATATAGATAAATGTAAATTTCCGGAATGTCCTCAATCAGACCTTTTATTTGACACGATGTATTTATGTAAATTTATTGACATTTCGACATTTAGACAAGTAGTGTTTGACATTTGGACAGTTAAGGTCCATGACATTTGGACATTTGGACAGTTATGACACTCGGGATCCATAACGATTCCAACAATATCACATACTTCTAAATCAGTTCAAGCATTTAGAAGTTATGGTGGAATAAAAAATCTAAGTTTCATCATTATTGCATATCGAATTTATTGCGTAGTTTTATAGTTTTCCAAAATGTTGGTTTAGAATAAATTCGTGAGAACCAAAAACGGTTATTTAAAATCGGTAATGTTTTGTGGATTGTAAAGATTAAACACTTCGATTACTTTATTTTGCTAAATTAATATTTCGTATATATCTCTTCTTTACTGGGCCTATTCATACTGGATCTATTCCTGGCGGCCGCGAATAGGAATAACAAAAGAAAATTAACTGTGAAATGATGAATGTCAAAACGCACCACATAACACAGCGATTTATATTAAAGACGCTGCTTTCTCTTTATACAAAAGCAAGGCGTCACGGCCCGTACCCTATGGCACTCGGGAGGAAAAAACGATTCTAACAATATGACAGACGAATAACAAAAGAAAAACTAAACTGTGAAATGATGAATGTCAATACGCACAACATAACACAGCGATTTATATTAAAGACGCTGCTTTTTCTTCATAAAAAGCAAGGGTTTGCAGAACGTACTCTATGGCACTCGGGAGGAAAAAAACGACTCTAACAATATGACACACACTTCTAAATCGGTTTAAACGTTTAGAAGTTAAGGTGGAATAAAGAAACGGAAAACATGAATAGATGAATCCTGAACACATTTTTTGGGCAGTCGTCTAAAAATAAGATACGCGTATTTGTGCTGTGGTCGTCTAGCAGTAGGTGGCCGGTCAACCGATTCTCCAGCACAACAGCAACATTATATTAACGAGAATAAAATAACACAAACTCATGCAACGATAACATTTATCCATTTATCAAAGTTTTCCTATATAGGGCCAAGAAAAGGTCCGTCAATTTGCTTATCCGTCGGGTGGCGCGCTATTACACGCCGTTTGGGTAACATCTGTTGTTATACGATGCTATCAAAACACAAATATAACGACCGCTGAAACGGCCTGAAGTGAGGGGACGTTTAAACACATTTCAGGCAGAGTTCATCCCCGGGCCGCGCGCGACCACAAAGGGTACAAGTGATGGGGATGCGCTCGGGGTGGAGGAAAAGAGAAGCAGGGGGAGAGGGGGGAGGGCGCAGTGCCCTAAGACCCCATGAGAATCCCTACCCCTATAGATTGCAGGGCAGGTAACGGTCGATGCTAGGGGAAACTCAGGGCGGATTTATATCACCCATCCATATAAATATATGTAAATATGTATACATGTTACGGTTAAAGCTAGGAGTGAGGCTAAACCTAGGTTTATCCGAAGCCACCTGGCTGATGTTGGTTTTTAATACAGTAGAACCTTGATTTCTTGGCACTATTTAATCCGTCACCTTCTGTTAGCTATCAGTCTTCATTGCCTTCATAAATGACCGACGCATTGCGCGGCACGGCACTAAAAGTAATATTTGTGGTATTATGTAATTTCCTATTTTCTATTATTAATATATTCCCAGCGGCCTCGACCATTGACAGATAATCGACGTTCTTCTGTACAACGAAAAGAAATATTAGTAGTACATCCTACTGCTAATATCGTATCTTTAAATATATGCGGAAATGCAATAATAATAAAACAATAATTCGAGTTTGATACTCGCAGTTTGTTACTCGAGTTCTTTCTTCGTTCGTTCTTGGCTAATGGTGGAATTGGGCCAAGCGCCAACAGATGGCGTTGCTATTCAATTAAAATGTATAAGTACCGGAATTGAAATATTATTAGTGTGGTTTGTATAGAAGATATTCCGTAAAAAATATTACAATGTGATTTCGACCGAACAAAGCATCTGTGTACCAAATTTCAAGTCTGGTCCAATATTTCGATATTGAAGTATGACTAGCAGGTGGACCGATTTCAACCACAATCTTTTCAACTCTTGCTATGACCAAATGATGTCTGCATGCCAAATTTCATCTCAATCAGAAGAAGCGTTAGGGCGCTATCGTGGAGGAATACACACAGAAAGACAGACACACAGAAGTGCGTGCGTTCACAATACTTTCTCTGACAGGAAAGCAAAAAAAAAAGAATAGGTATTTTTAGTATCGGACTAATTTTTAAACCCATACAACAACTTTACAACAACTTAGTGCTGACACATATGTCATATTAGTGTGACTAAGTCATATTAGTGTGACTAAAATTAATCAAACAAATAAAATTATTAATTCTGAAACTGATAGAAAAAACAGCGGATTAGTGGTTGCCGGATTATGGTGCTTGTTTAATTACCAACAGAATGAAACAATACAAGAATGTATGAGTAAATATAGAAATAATAGCCATTATTCATAGCGGATAGGGTCACATGAAGAAAAAGAAGAATCAAACCTGGATCATAGGTTCTGTTTAAGCGACACTCCAGATAAAAAGATGCCAGAAACCGACGTTTAGACAGTATAATAGATAAAAATATAATAGACAATAGACAGTAAAATAAATCACAATCAAAATATACGCATCGATCTTCCTAGTACAGTAGTTTAATTTAGCTACATTAGGAGATAATTGGTTTAATTGGCACCAAGTACCTAGCTTTTCCGCGGTAATATCGATTCGCTTAACTAGGTTTTTAAGATTTGCATCGCTGAAAATTAGTGATGTATCATCTGCATATAGTACAACTTCACCGTCATCTGATATCACGCAATCTGGCATGTCATTGATATACAAAATAAAAAGAAAAGTTCCCAGAATGGAATTTTCAGGTGCTCCTATAGTAATATTCTGGGGATCGCTTAAGGTATTTTATGATTTGGTTGCTTTCATCCATCCTTAAATGTAAGATACTATGAGGCTTATATATTTAACCCCTCAAATGAATGGCGATTAGCTCGGGTTGCCTACGTCAAAATGTATATAAATTTATATTTACATTTACATTTACATTTACATAGAGCGGGGTTTACTATAGAGCTATAGCATTACTATAGAGCGGATTACTATAAAGCGGCGCACATTTACATTTATATTTACATTTATATAAATTTATATACATTTTGTATACATTTTGCCAAGGCATCCCTTAAGGGACGCCTCACATTTGAGGGGTTAATACCGTAATGATCAAGCCTCTAAAGTAAGATAAGTTGATCGACGCAGTCAAATGCCTTGGACAGGTTACAAAATATGCCACAAGTTTTATCGAGGTTTTCGCGTAAGACCCGCCATCGCATATATGGTGGATAGTGACTTGCATAACCCAAATTGCTCTGGTATAAATATTGTGTATTGGGCAGAAAAGGTACTTAGCCTCTGAAGGATCAATTTGTCAACGATATTGCTAAAAGATATTAAAAGTGATATTGGCCGGTAGAGACAATTTATTGAATAAAGATGCCAAATGATTAGCTACCGGAATATTACTGCTTTTTATTATTGTTGTCGATATAGACCAGAGGTCGATAGAATATTAATAGATATACTTATTTTAACCCTTCCAATCGCGAAGAAAAAATCAGCTGTCACTTACGCCCGCGACGTAAATTCGGGGCAAGTAAATGAACTTGAGTAAAACGACTATAACTTGAAAACCACTAGACGGATCATAAAAAGAATAACTGTAAAATGATCGCATTGAAATTTGAAATATAAAACATTGTAAGATTATCTCGTAAAACAATTAAGATAATAATGAATAAATATTACAATGTTCACGAACTGAAAAAAAGTTGCCTATTCAAATAATTTCGATGTTTTTATCACAAAATACGTAAAATATGCCAAAACTGTAAATACAGTTATGTTCTTTATTAAATACTTTACCAAAACTTATAGTTTGTTTTACTTATTTGCATACAAAAACATTTAGTTACTCAGCCAAGAAAAAATCGATGTATTCTACGAATTTCCGATGTCTGATGTCAAATCAGAAATCAAGTTGAATTGAGCAAAATGTAGCCAATTTTGTGATTAAATACGATGTAAATCAAATAATAGTTGTTTCATAAGCGAATTAAATGAATATTACGTCATAATTCGCGATTTTTCGTTATAATTCGGGACGATAAACGAACATTCTTTGCAAAGCTAACGTCAGACTATTTTACTCGATAAAACGTGAAAAAAAGCAGATTTGCTGTCCCAAATTAGAAATTCTCTTTCGCAAATCTTCAATAGAATGCAAATCACTTACGGTTTTGAAGGAAATAGCACAATAATAACACGAAAATCACAAAATCACAGACACTTTCGGCGTTGGCGGCTCGGCGACTCAACCAGACTGCGGGTCGCGAGTGCCGTGGGCGGCCGACGGCGCGGAACTGATTATTAAAAATAATTTATTGCCTAACTGTCGTCGATTAGAGTTCGTCCGTTCGACTTTTACGATATCTGTTACTTTAAATATGCGGAAAGGATCGCAATTCGAGTAATAAATCGCATTTTACGCAGCGCGGAGCGCCCTAACCAAAATTGATTAGCTCAAATCTTAGCGTTTGTAAGCGTCTAACCAAAAAAGGTTACCTCACATCGGAAGGGTTAATATACTAAATTTGTTGTGGCGTCGTAGATATAAATCAAAAAATCGCCTTACTCGATCAGAAGAAGATTGGGTTTTAGGCCAGCTTTTAGAACGTTGAATTTTTATTTATTTTATTTTATTTAGAGTAGGTATTACAAAATTTAACTAGTACATTTTACCATGTCACACTGTATGTAAATGAGGCAATAGCAGAAAACTGATTCTTATTGTGACTGAGACATGGTTATGACCGAAAGTCGCCTAACTAGGCCTGAGCCTGTTCTAAGGCAGACTTGAGCAATTTTCTTTATGCATTATGATTACTATTTATTAACAATGCATATATTTCTAGACACAATCAAATAAAACTAATTATTAAAATAGTCTACAAAAAACTAAATTAAAAATAGAAAATTCAAATCTTTTTAAAATAAAGATAAAATAAAATAAAACTAAATCTAATCCAAATAATAAATAAAACAAAGTTAACATTAGAATAATCAGAATTAATAAAAATGCAAATTGATTGTCAATTTTTAAAATATCAATTGCTTAATAGAAATGAAAAATTTTAGAATGATATAATTTCGTATTTTGTCATTGGTCGTTGAAAATCTCTGCAACTGCACTAGTTCCATATATTGTTTATCCATTTAAATTTAACCTAGTCACATTTCCAGACGACTTCTACCACACTCTTTGTTTATGGCATTCCAGAGAGCTTTGATTTTATTTCGACTGGGTCTATGGATGATTTTAGAAATATATTTTGAGCATTCCAGATTACTCTTTATAGGTCTTTTTATAGGTCAGTACATATTTTAAAAGATCGTCGTCACATTTTCCTTTTATAGTTGATATAGTACAAATATCCATGGCCTAGACAACATCAATACCTTGAGTTTCCCAGTTGGTATTTTTTTGTTCAGTTATGAGTAAATTTTTTAAAGGAGAATCGTCGCATTAAGGGTTGTCAAGTTCCACCTTAGGGAGTTCTCATATGACTCATTTGGAAGTTATAGATCACATTTTCGGTAATTATTAGTTCAACATAAACTTGCCGGTCAAATGCAACAACACTCGTACACTACTGCAGAGTGTGACTGCTGCATAAAGCAGGCGTAGTACGACTGCCTACCTTTTAAGCGTCCGGGGACACCGTGTTGCAAGCGCGAGTAAGGCTCGCACGCCACTGTCTGAAAAGACAATTACATTTGCGTAAAGGTTGCGAACACGGGCGCGAACACCGACAATAAAAATGACGGCCGTAACATATTGCATGCAAAAAAAATAATTAGACGTGGCTGGTGAGTTGACGGCGTACGGCGTACGTCGAAGGAGGAGGGTAGACGCCCGTTACAGGTGTAAAATTATGGCGACTTTCATTGTATAACAGTAATGGTTCTCAATATAGATGGCGCCCTAAATACGCCTATACAGTATAAAATAAAAATATAATTTCTAACGAATTTTTAAATCATAGCTTTTATTATTTAAATAATATTTACATAAATATGTCAATTTTTAATTTGGTATACCGGTTTAGACAGACTAATATTTGGCATTCTGTCTCTGTATTTAGTCTACATAATTGCGATAAATTTGCACTAATTATAATTAAATATTATTGTTGTTATCATTGGTTAAATTATTGGGTTTTTATAATCAATCAGTCCTATAAAAACATTTATTATCAATGTTATTATAGATGGCCAAATACTATGGAGTTGAGCAAACTAATATATCTACAAATAGAAAAATGGATGTTGATATGTTGTTTGTTTGGTTGATTGTTTAAGCTTAATACACATCGATACCATTTAAACAATCACCATGAAATTAGGTATGTACATATATATACTTTTCCATTGAGAAGGTTTCTATGTTTTCCACTTTGCTATAACTAACCACTAGAAGGCGCTGCAGCACATCAATTTCTATACCGTTTAACCGATTGCTATGAAAATTTTGTAAATTCGAACGTGGAATTAAAAAGAACCAATGAAATGATGTGGTTTATTAAATAGAGATAGCTAAAGGAACGGTAAGTAACATAGGCTAATTGGGGGGTGAAGGAGGAGAGGGGAAGGTAGCGGATACCCGGGCATCACCGGGTGATATTTCACTAGTACAATATGTAATCAATGGTACTAGTATTCTTCCTTTTTATTCATAACATCCTACCGCACATACACTCATACACTACTGCGAAGTGTGACTGCTGCATAAAGCAGGCGTAGGTAGGCTGTGTACCTTTTAAGCGCCCGGGGGCACCGCCTCGCAAGCGCCAGTAAAACTCCCTCGCTACTGTCCGAAAAGGCAATTACATTTGCGTAAAAGTTGCGAACACGGGCGCGAACACCGGCAATAAAAGTGACGACCGTAACATATTCATGCGAAGGAAATAATTAGCCGTGGCCGGTGAGTTGACGGCGTGCGTGGCCCACCGTGTCGCTGAAGGCGACGAAGGAGAAGGGCGGACGCCCGTCACGGGGGCGGAGTTTGGGGGTAGGATTTCGTGTTCCGGCTGACATTCGAGCCGCCCGCGCGCGCCACAAAGGCGACCTTTGCATGTAAAAGCCTTTTTGTGTTTACAATATAATCTTCTTCCCGGTAATAGGTTTGGGTCCTTTGCTCGTCTGCAAAGACAGGCGATACCTGACACATAGCGATACTTGTAACGGATATATCAGATGTGCCATGGATGTACAGACTATCAATACTGACAGGTAAAGAAATTTTGGCGCCATATATTTGGAAATAATAATATTTACTTTCATGCGCGCCATTATAAAGAAATTTAATCTACTCTCATTTACTGTCATTCTATTTTATTAAAAATATGCAGCATATAAATACATAGATATTTATTGCGTAACTAAATATTAGAGATACAGGTTGGCAGTTTGCCCAGAGGGCGTACCTAAAATTTCAATTCAATATCCACATATCACTGTTTGTGCTTATTAATTATTATATTTTTAATTACAGAACCAGTTAAAAGTTAATTTCAGTACCGTGGTAGGTTTTGGCAACCCTTCTACTTCGACGACATACAGGTGGCGCTGATAGATTAAAACCAATGGCTATTCATTTGGCTATCTATAATAAAATTGATATTGACTGATTGACGATAAAACCGAATGATAAAAATAATAAAATTCAATTATTAGTGATATCTATCACATTTTTATTTAGACCTAATAAATCTCAGAAACAATACGGGGTGATAGAGTGCCATCTTTTAGTCTATCTGAATATTAATCCTCCAACCGCGGGCGTTTGGAGGGTTAAACGTTTGCGTTTCTATATCATTGAACAGGATTAAAAAAAAAAACGATTGCGTCACCCCGACTTTACCAGAAAGTAGAAATCCCCTCCTCGCCCCCTCCCCGACCCCCCCTCCTCCCGCGTTAGTGTGATAACAACCAACGATCGACGTCGACTGATCCATTCTACCGTCGATCGATGACGGTAAAATAAAAATAAAAAATAAAAATAAAATAAAATAAAATAAACTTGAAAATACTGATCGTCTATGTTGACGGGGAAATAGCGTCTCCTGATGCAGACATTACCTACCCTCAAATAATACGGAACGCTATAATAGCGTGCCCCGCTATTTCGCACTGAAAGAGCTAAACGCGTACGTGCGCGTCGCCCGCGGTTTGAGGGTTAAAGTGAGTAATTATTGTATATTGAAACCTAAATACAAAATTAAAAATTGAAATCTTTATATAAATAATATTAACCCTTTGTAGCCCAAGATCTTCAAACAAAAAATTATGTTGATAATGAGATAGGTTTAGGCAAATAAAAAAACACGTATTTCTCAGAAATTCAAAAATATTCATTATTAATCATTTATTTGACATTCAAGGAATGTGACATTACTGTAACATTGAGTTGAACGTATAAAAAAACATTTATGTTGTATGGAAAAATTTGAAACAATTATTTTGTTTATTATAGCATAATGCTACACTGCATTTTTCGCAAATTGTTTGTGAAACGCCAGTGCACTTGGGAATCTTGCAACGTATGAACCCAAATCGGCCAATGACCGACCTGGTTCTGCCTTACTGCCAATGGTGGAACATCTTGCGCAGGGCCTTTATGTTTTTTGGCTTGAATTTCGTCTTCTAAAGACCTTCGACTCTTGATGTTAGGCTTCAGGCCAAGCTCGCATAAGGTCTCGCCTATTGACATTTGTTTGCCGTTGAGATATTTTTCCTTCCTTACTCTTCGGTATAATAACCAAGAATTTGCCATAGTTAGTTCCAGTAAATGTTAGAACATCCTAACTTGCCATCTTTCGCTTCGAAATTTTGAATGGATAAAATTATATTCTTACCTACAGGTTTCCACGAAAACCACACAATTGTATACACTTTTTTCATTTTTTTATCTGTCATTCAACACCTACCTTAGTTCTAATTTATCACTTTCATCAACGCGCAACATTTAAACTCACATAAGTCGCTTAGTTACGATATCTATGATTTTTACTCGATACTAAGTGGTAGGGTACAGTAGTGCTAGACGGATTCAAATGAACTAAATGAATTTAGTGCCTTATTTAGGGGTATTTTAGGGGGATTAGTAGTTTGTTACATTAATGTCACATGCAGCTATAAAGGGTTAACATATTAACAGCTACAATTTAAAATTGGTTTGTTATTATTTTATTATTATATTTCGAAATAGGCTACCGTACAGGCATGTTTAGAGCGCCAACTATTCACAGAACAATTCATCATCATCAATTTACAGAGCTTGACATTTATAGTAGAAACACAATTAGTTTCAAATCGGCAGTGCGATCCCTTGGAGCAGCGGCGACAACTGCAAGTAATTATTGATTTGTAATATGTATGTATAAATATAATACAATTTATATATGTAGTCCCATTTAGTTATTTTGAATTTATGTTGTATAAGTATGATATATATCTGCGGTTAACTCTACAACTTTTGCGGTCATTTGTCATTTTTTGGTTGGTGGGGATGAGTCCTTGCCGCGTGGACTTGGATGATGAGTTCTCCCGGCAAAGTTACATTTTCGGCAAAGTTACATTGGCCGTCTACAAATGCGTCGGGAGAACTGTCGTCTATTTCCGCGCGGTATAGATCCGTTTTCTCTCAACTAATAAATATTTACGGTTGAATTTTCGTTTCAAAATTTAGTTTGTAAAATATTTTTCAAATAATTTCGAACGGCGTAAGTTATAATCGGCATAAGAACATGTTTTTTTTAAGAAGTATGTACCTAATTATAAGTTCATGCTGTTACTTATCTAAATAAATAAATAAATAAACTAGACTGCACCGCCATACTGCCATACCACGAACGCCGCCATAATGTAAATATCAGATAAGATTCACCCCTCCAATGTGTAACGTCCCGCTCGGGACGATCGCCTACCTACGGAAAAATGTCTAATGGGTAGTTATAAAAAATATATTCAATGCGATAATTTTACAGTTCTTCTTTTTATGATCCGTATAGTGGTTTATAACTTATGGACGTTTTTCTCAAGGCCGTCGATTCACACCGATTTCACGCTCGACGGTTTCACGTTCGAAACGGAAACGAGTTTTTACTTCACAAACTAAAGGGATAATCAATGTTTGGAAATATTAGTGCTATCTACACGCTGGGGTTCGTAGTAAAATTCTAGCTGCCAAAACGTAGTACGCATTGAGCAATACCCTATATAATCAATGATTTAAATGAAAAATAATCATCGCAAACACTCCCGTGAAAAGCGCGCGTAAAATATATTGCGTCTTAAATTTACTTATGTAAAATGTTGGCAAGTTTGAGTAAGGGCCCTGGAAGCTTTGGCCCGATTAAGTCGTCGGTAATTATGTTTGCGCTTGCCTGCGTTTAAGCAGCTTTGTTAGATCTGGCCGGGGCAGAAAGGAAGTCGCTTCAAATTCTTATTATTTGAGTAAGTTGAATTTAATATCTTTAGGATCACCTTAATGCGCAATATCTCAAGGAGATATCTTGTTAAACCATAATTTCTAGAGCTACAGGTGATATTAAGTTGAATACATTTTTTAGAATGGGTATTATTTTTTAACAATAAATGAAACAAATAAATATACTAGATAGATTTAAAAACACAACTGCACTTACAGAAAGTGAACTATTATATGTATAATTATTGTGTACTCAATCAGACCTTTCGTTTGACACTAAAAACGATAAATGAATATCATTTTTGATATTTAAACATTTGGGCATTCAAACAAATATTTACTCAATATTTGGACAGTTAAGGTACCCTTTGACACTCGGAATGAGTAGCGATACTACACATTTTTAAATCGGTTCAAGCGTTTAGAATTTATGGCGAAATAAAGAAACGGAAAATATACATAGATAAACCCTGAACACTCCTTTTTGTTGGGCAGTCGTGTATACAGAGTATGCATAATCCCCAACATGCGTAAACTCCAATAGTAGAGTAAGTAGTTAATTTCCGTTGATTGTTTTACACTGATTCTGCTATATCCGAATGACGAGGAGTTTGCGCCTAAGACAATGAAAAGACGAATAAGCCACTCAGGAATGTGGCTTCTGCATAATTATACTATTATTTGCTATGCGATGATCGTCAACGCTATAAGCGTAACAGGTATATTTGTAAAAGAACTAATGATTATAAAAAGATATAAAAAACTAATTTACCGCGGAAATTTTGTAACACCCGAACGTTGCAGCCGCAGTTGTCTAGGATCAACGTCGCCGAAACGTCAGGTGCTACAAAATTCACGCAATAAACTCTCCGATTTCATAGGAATTAATGATGATTTAATAACATAATTATTATAAAAAGCACATTTGATTCGAAAGTTAGGTTCAAAAGTTATTCCAGCCGTCCTTCCATTTTACAATATCCACTCCTACAATACACGCAGACGTGATGATGTTGTCCTACCTAAAGTAAGCCTTACGCAAACACAAATGTCCTTTGGATATTTCAGTTTCAAGGTCTTTAACCAGATAGGTAACACTCTTCACAAGAAAATTGTAAACAAAGGCGTTTGAAAGGTTTTTAAGAAAAGCTGCCATGTAATCGCGTTTTTCTCCGAAAGCTGGTACCTACACACTTTTATCCTATAGAAATTAGATTGATTCTAGGTAGTTTTCGAACACAATTTTCCAATATCTAATTTTTTAATTGTTTTACTGCCGTTGAAGTCAATATCCCCGGCAATAATTTTACAAAGCAAGTATCGCCATTGCGGTTGAGTGGCTGACGATCCCAAATTACATCTATTATACAGAATGAATTTTATAAAAGTGATCTTCACTTTTATAAATTCTTGGCATCTAGTATAATAAACTCAGGAAAATTAAGAGGTAAATATCATTTAATTTCTGGGTAACTAGCGTTAAGCTCGGTGATTTAATAATAAATTAAATCGATTGGTACCCAAAATATTTCAGTCAATGTAAGTTATTAAATAATAACTTTATAGCAATAACTTTCCTATTAGTCATTATTCAATAATAACTAATAGGAAAAAAAATATCCTCATGATTAATTTCATATTCGATATAATAACGCCAGTTATGAACCCCTGAAAATCGTCAATCTGTGAAGACTTCGGGTCGGATACGTAATTATTTGCCTACCTTCATTATGCTGGGCAATATTACAATAATAAAAACGAAGCTCATAGGAATGCGCATATCAGCCGTCGGAACGGCAAAAGGGCGGTATCGCATAATATGTTTGATATGATCTGCGGTTAAAATTATTAGGTAATATATATAAAATTTAATTTGTTTTTTTTTCTGACACAACCGTGGCACTCCAATAAGACTCTGGAAGTGAGCTCGCCTTATCACAGGAGTGCCTAGCAAGGCGGGCTTAGTTTCACATTAATTGGCATATTAGGAATACAAACATATAATTTATGCACAATTTGGCCTGGACACAGACAGATGTATGCCTAAATTTAGAAGCATATTTTCTGTATTTTCTGGATTGTACATTATATTTCTTTTGTGCTATTGCGTTTGAATGTTTATGTAACGAATAAATAAATAAAATAAATAAAATAATTACATTGATTGAAAATTTCATTATAAAAATAAACACTTTATTTTTATCATTTTCTGGATACTTTAGATGCTATCTCTCTGGATACTTTATATTAATCGTTTATGATTTCAGCACAGTCGCCCTTTTATGAAACTCACCCTGTAAAGACTATTATCGTATAGACCCGCCCTCTGTGATGACCACACGTTAAGTCAAAGTGAACGTGAATAGTAGCGCCCACGTCAGAATATCCTGTAACACAATTAGAGCTATTCTGTGGCGGCTCTCGCGTGGAACGCTTTGTGCCCATAGCCCCAACATTGTTGCAACGGACATCAAATGCGCAACGCCCGATACATACATAGATAGATACGAAATGCCTGCATTCTCATCGAATAGCCATGACCTCCCACAGTTTATCGTATCCCTATTTAACGCATTGTATCCGGTATCAACCGACGATCTATCGCAAACAACTGCGCGATGATTTATTTCATATAGTTAAGGAGCCAGCGACAAAAAAGTGCAAGAGTTTTGGAAAAGCTGTTACTTTGAAATCTGACAGCATTTTGGCAATAGAATGCCGAGGTACAGTCAGCTGGCCATATTTCGGGACACCTGGCGCTGTCGTACTAGGAAAGTTATAATTATATTTAATACCCCCCAAAGTGTTTTGCAAAATCTGAAAATTCATCAGTAGACAGTGGATGTAATAAAGAACTCGAAACATATGGTCAGACTGCTTCATAATCTAACGCGTGGCGTCAGCATCTCCATACCATTATATTGCGACATTGCGACCATTATTTTGTGCGGCACAGCAGATCGATGCGCGACATGTATGGGAATAGTATAAAAAGAGTTATGCGCGTTGCGTTATCTAGTAGTAGTTAAGTTATCGAGAATATTGTTTATTCGCAATATTTTACCTACTGCTAGATAGCGCAGTGCAATAAACGTTTCTTAAACTTATTTTTAAATATGTTTTCAAAACATTTTTTTTCTAAATATTTTTATCAAAAGTGCTCATACTGATTGGCCCACTACAAGAGGATGTCACTAATATAAAAAAACTCAACCTGTATATATGTCGTATTTCTGTGTACGACTGTTTTTTTTTACAAGCTTTTATTTACCTTGCAATGTTTAGAATGTTAGTAGGTTTGTTTAGGTCAAATCTTGCAAGATGAATTAGAACCACTACCTGTTATCCTATGAAATCGAAATTTTACGAGTTGGTTCAGTTCCGATAACAATGCAATTTTATTGGCATGAGCATGACCTGATTCTACAACTCGGATCGGCTCCCGAGGAGTTATATCTTCCACGGCCAACAGCACAGACACACGATTTTGTATACGCATTCTATTGAGACAGGTCGTTCTAAATTTCACCGCGACAGGGCTGCTGCAACATAGGTTGGCTCCCGACGAGGGAACTCCTCAACGGTCAACAGCACAGACACGAAATTTTGTATACGCATTCAATAATGATATCCCGTTCTAAGTTGCACCGCGACAGGGTTGCTGCGCCCAGGGTTGGCTCGGGACAGAGATTTTTTATAAAACTTGTTTTTAAAAATGTGTTTTTATTATTAACTTATTTTGCTATGTATGATTTCAAGGAGATGTGCTACCTTTTGCTACCCATCGATTTAACAGCAAGTTTAAAATTGACGCAGTTGAATTCTCTATTGAGATTGCATAAAATTCAAACTGTACACATGGTTTATATTACGACTATATTATATTACGGATATATTATAAAGTTTATATTATATATATTATAAACTATCGTAATATATACTATATATAATATATAATTTATATTACGAGTAGTTTATACACGGCATTTTGTTCATTCAATTCATCCGTTTTCTACCCTAATTCAAGCAAAATATAATATTTTCCCATATCAAGTCGCTATACAAAGTTCAACATTACGGTATCTGAATGGTTATTGTCGATGTCGAGGGTCGCGCCGTTTGATCCGGGAATACCAAAACTCTACTCGCCGGTAATGTTAATTCACTCACATAGCCATTCTTTACATTTTAAAAATTTCTTTGTTTGTTTTATAACAGGAATATAGCTTTAGGTTTGCATCCAGTTAAGCTAAAAATGTATTGCTATAATTATATCATTGTATCATAGAGCGTAATCATTTTCATGCTTAAAACAAAATATAGTTTTGATTAAGTAGTTATTAAATGCAGGGAATTTCAGATATTAGTCTATCCAGTTTTTTCTATTGATACCTCGTTATTTAACTATTTCATAATAGAGGGTTAGTGGACGTTGCAGTAGTCCTTGTAATGTGGATCTTCAAAATGAACAAGGTGCCATGCCACTGACTGTCGTCAATTTTCCTTTTACGATACATTACATTCATATACAATTGGCGGATTTACTGTTCTAGGACGTGTCACAGTATTACTATAGATAATAATATACAAGCTACTGTGAGTGACAGTTATTACAAGCTTTTTGCATGATACTTGTTTGAATACCTTACGTATTTTAAATACAAATAGAAAACCTGATGAATTCAGTAATATATTGAATAAAATAATTTTAAACAATTGTGAATTATTAAAATCAGGTCATAAAAAAACAGACAAAATAATAATACAATCAATAACTAAATAATCAAAAATAACATTCAAATAAGAGTATCTAAAAATTTCTAAAATAATGAAAAAAAGCAATTTAACCAACAAAAGTATTTCAAAGGAAAATTACCTAGTCTAAGTATATTCATTACAGTATATAATATTCATAAGTCTGTAACGGTTAGCAACATGCATAATTTAGCGCCTACCTTTAATATAACAAACGTGACATTTTTTCTCATGAAATTTGTCTGACCTCATTAACAAGATAATTAACCAAAATTCGTATTGTGTCTTTCGGTATCAGCAATAAATTATTTGAGTTTTTCAATACCATGAATGTAATTCCAACGTGATTTTGAACATTTCAACTTCAAAATGTTGGCTATATAAACAACGATTTTTCCTGTATTAAACACTATCTCTTCACTCAATCCAAGTCGATGGTAAGCGTCTTTGTGTAATTTAATTAATAGACAATAAATCGTTTAAATACTAATATTTGTGTTTATCTACTATCTGTCTCGCTGAGGTAAAATCGACTCAAGATTGGGAAACCTGGTCTTCGCACAGCATCATAAACGGAGATCAGGCCACTCTTAACAAGTCCAAGCATCGTATCATACACATCGAACAAAAAGTATCACTTTGTCAGAATGAATCATAAGTGTGTAATCAAAAAATATAAATTAGTAAAAAAGTAGTTTTAAATAATTAAAATAAGACGTTTTATAATAATATTTTATTATTAAAATAAAATCTTGTCGCCTATAAAATCTTGGAGACTTTTTCGACAAGTCGCTATGGCCTGAAGCGGCCAAAATATACTCACGTATGCCAGTGAGCATTCAAGCAAAGTCGTCAAAAGATCTCGGTTGCCGTATTCGGCAGCGTGTCAACAAATCGCGGTGGGAAAGAATTCCGTGATCCCCTATAAATTTTACGTCATCGACGCGTGTATTGGTTCCGGGGAAAACAAAACTATTTGTGTTGCCGAGAAAAACATAAATTACGGCAGACAAACAAACGGTGAATTGCGTTACACAAATAAGCGAACGATAGCAACACTCGCCAACCGGGTCAACTGGATAAACGAGTCGTATAGTGTGTAAAAGTTTTTACACTACTGCTCAACAAAAAAGGAGTGTAATGTTTTCAGAGTTCATCTATGTATATTTTCCGATTCTTTACTCCACCATAACTTTTAAACGCTCAAACCGACTTAGTATGTGGTATTGTTAGAATATTTATGTCATCCTGAATATCATAGGGTACCATAACTCTCTAAATATCAAGTATATAGTTGTTTAAATGTCCAAATCTCCAAATGTCAATAAATTAACATAAATATATCGTGTTTAGTATCAATTGAAAGTTCTGATGTATCTACATTGATAAATACATTAACCCCAAATATTTCATAAAAAAATCGTAAGAAAAATAATTATAATAAATAGAGTAGTTCACTTTTTGTAAGGGCAGTTGCGTTTTTTAATCCTTTTAATATATTTACTTGTTTTCTTGTAATTTCGTGAATATTCATTACATATTCATATATTCAATGTGTGATGAGATGAGCAATTTATACAACTTATAAAATAAATGGAAGGACGGCGGCGTCTCATTCGACGCTGCACGCATCCTAATAGGCCTAGCAGTAGCAGAGCATTAAATGGTTTGATTGTTTAATATTTGCAAACTGCGAAAAGTAAGCTTCGAAATGTCAGATTGTTTATACAGGCTGAGTTTAAATTAACCCATACCCTCGACGTAGGTAAATCAGTACGTGAAAACAAACAGCCTTTGATAAAAAATAGCCAACAAAAATGGAGAATTTGAAGAATTTTAGTTTTTGAAAAAAAAAGTCTAAAAAGCTGAACGCGCTGCGCTACCTAGCGGTAAGTACAATATCGCGAATATTGTTTATTCGTGGTATTTTAGCTTACTGTAGATAACGCAGCGCGCTCAACGATTTTGTAAACTTTTTTTCAAATGCTTAAAAAACCTTTTTTAAAATCAACGATAATTCCAAAGTAAATAAAAATAAATCTAAAAAGCTAGATGCGTTTCTCATGTCAGGTGGAATAACATTACTATGTCGCCATGTCTTTTTTTATGAATATCAGCCGATATTAATGTTTAAAGCTCTTCATAATTGCTCTCTGAGCAACAATTTAAAAAAACAACCGAATCTGTTTTCAATATGCAATTCTTGATAGATATAAAAATAACGTGGCTTTAGGTAGGGTCTAACAGGAAATCTATTTCTGTTTCTTCTGCCAAGCACTAAACCACTATTGCCAAAAACGTCCCTCTCGTCGGATCTCATTTTAAATAGATAAGTTACTAACAAAAATATTCTATACTCGAAAATCGCAGTGAACGGCTAAAATGTGAACGGTGAACGAATGAAAATTGCTAAACATGTTCTACTAACATGTTAGCAAAACAATATTTTGTTCGTAACATGTCGCAGCGGACCCGGCTTTATATATCATAAAGTGTTTTATGGATATTCAATAATAATTGTTGGATAGCAATTACGTCTTTTTCGTTTTTATCATCTCAGAAAATAATAACCTGGTGTAGTTATACTTTAAACATTAATAGAGAAACAATATACATACTTCGGTATTTTCACTCACTTTTGATACAAATGTCAGTTAGGTACTTCTCCCGCTACGACTATGGTATTTGAATTTCCACAAATCGTTGATCTATACGTGAGACCTCGTACGCCAAAAAAACGAATTAGCGTTTTTTATTGTTATTAGTGAAAAATCACGCTTCGGATCGTTCTATCCATATCCCGAAGGCACAAATTGCTTAGTTTTCTTGTAGTTCTGATTGCATTGGCATCTCGTAGGTATGAGTTAGTGATATTCTCCGATGATACCTCTCAGTTGCCTCCAATTTTATGCAGGGCCATTTTATCTGCCCTTTTTGGAACAGTAAGTTTACGGTTTTTTACCCATGACAATAATTACACAAAAGCTTTGTCTACGGCTAAATCTACAAAACAATCGACCATATAGGAGACTGAGACGTTTGTTAATAGCAGTCAATGCGTCTGATGCAATAAATACGTGAGATGACACAACAATCTGCGCAAATTATATAATATTGTACAAAATGTTAAAATACCGAAAATCGGCTAGTGGTCTTAAACTTTTGCACCTGGCTATATTTACTAGACATTATTACCTACTAATCTTTACTAGTTATTATTACATAGTTTATTCCAATTTTATTTCCTTGCATCAGTTCTATCCAATCACTTCTATCCGAAAAAAAACCTTTTACAATATATAACCTTTATTTTTCAGGTGCAAATACGTGTATAAGCAATACAATATTAAATATACCGCAAAAAATATGAATTACGAAGGTTTTACTTTAAATATTTCGAACTAAAATAATAACCCCCGATTTACAAAAAATGCCTAAATATTCTTATTTTGAGGGGATAAAACGAGAGAAATAAATAAAATCTTATTATGACATAATTCGTTCCTGAGAGGAATAAATCCATAAAAGTTATCTACATTAGTGTCTACATAATATTATTATTCGCAAGATTGGCGATCACAGGACGCCGTATTCTCATAGACAGCGCTAAGAAATACCCTTCAACGTCTTCCGCCTCGCCTTACCATCCATCACACTTTGGAAGGTAAATTTGATTTAGCCAATAGCGTCGCCTTAATAGTGATTCTTCGCAAACGATTTAACTCTTTGACAGTTTTAATTGTTAGTACAGTAAATTATTTGTACTACTAAAAATAATATATTGAAGTCATTGATTTTTTTCATATCCTAAAACATTTGCTTGTTGGCGTGTACGAGGCCTCAGATATGTACATATATAGCGACGATATTATAGATTTACCAACAAATCGTCCCCTTGCCACACAAAACATAACAGATTATCACTTTCCGCCGCCCACGATTCTCTCGCATCGCGTCTTTTCATGTTTAGATGTTTTCTCCGATCGACAATAGATAATTCCAAACTCGCATTTCTCTCACGGCCAACACCAGGGAGATGGGATGGGGTGCTCTCTCGTGTATCAGTTATGATATTTGTCTCGCAAACAAATTGATCACCCGACGAGAAATAAAACTCTTTTTATCGCCATTGTGCGCGAATGTCGAGCAATAACAATTTATTACACTGTAATAGAATAAAAGGGAATTGCTCATTTTGATGTTAGCCATATTGATATTTGATATTTTACACACCATTTTACGTGTATCAAGGAATATTACAAAAAAAGTAGATATCACAGAAAAGCATTTTTTAGGACGTATCACGGGATTGCGTCCCATTATAAACGTCTAGACAGTGGATATTTATATACAGTAGATATTTATCTACAACTAGAATACAATACACGGGACAGTAGCATAGTGGTTTACTCGCCTAATCTTACACTGTAAGGTTCCGGGTTCGATTAACGGTTGGGTCACCATTTTTTGTTAGTACAAAATTAACGAAATTGCATTTCAATTCTGTCGATTGAATCCTATAACAAGATATACACTTACCTACATCTTACCACACTTTATAGTCGGGTTGGCTGTAAGAGATTATCGTATGGTAATAAACCCGCCCATTGTGAAATTTCACAAAGAGCATTGCAGGATTTATGGATAAGCAACACAAGCGATATTATTAAGGCCGCCATCGTCGTCAGAATGTTTGACAGCCCAAAGGGGCCCACCGAGATTTCGATGGCCTTAGGGTCCCTATATGGGTTAATCCGGCACTGAAAGTGTAGAAACAATATAATAATACCTCCATTTTATTTAACGTATATAGGTACGAAAAAAAACGGTCGTATCACCCCAAGTGTTTCACGGTGAGTACCGATGGACTGATTTTATCCTAATATAATTTGACGAATAAAATCGGTGAGCGCCCTCTCTCGGCTGGCGGACGAACCCGGTTGAATTCCGTTGCAACCGCCTCGGGTGGCGCAGTTAGTTTCTCAGCTAAGGATGGGGTTCGGCCGGGTGCAAACGGATGGCGTTAATACATGACATAAATGTTTGGCGATATTTATATATTATTAGTGTAGCTTGTATATGAGATATTCAAATCAAATTTCACAATATGGTTTCTGTCCAACATGGTATAATATGTATACCAAATTTCAAGTATTCAAATTCAAATATTTCAAGATTGCAATATATGACTACTTCGCTCACTGGTGAACCAACTTCAATGACAACCTTTTCAACTCTTAATGACGAAATAATGCATGCATGCCAAACTTCAGCTCATTCGGATAAAAAGTTTAGCCACTATGGTGGAGGAATACAAACAGACAGACACACAGCTATACGCACAGCCCATCTGGAAATGGCCTTAAATGTCTCAGGAAGGCTCAAAATGGACATTTCCGTCTTCATCCCGAAAAAAAAATTGAGCGCGTTCACAAACACTTTATTCAAGACTTTCCCGATAAGCAGACAACCCCCCTCCCCCTACGTTAGCGTGCAAAACCCCTCAACCTCACTCCTTTACCCTCCCCCCACCATACGCCAACTCCCCCTTACCCCCATCACCGACCAACTCTTCCCCATCAAAGACGACCTTAAGAATCAACGATTATCGGATATCGATGCTCGAAACGTCGCTAAAAATCGTTAAGAATGAAAGCGAATCGCGAGATCCAGCGGCACCGATAGCAGCGTATTGGCTGCGAGGGCGATCCCCTCCCCAATCACCGACTACGGAATAAATAATAATAATAACTCCTACTCATCCACTAGTGATTGTGTCAAGTGACTATGATTAGCAAAAGTAGTGTTTTTTTAGTATTTTGTAGTATTTCCGTGGTATTTTTCCAGAAAGAATAGTATTTTCCAATATGATAGTAATTATTTAAATACGGTGGTATTTAAGTTTTTTCGCGTCACTTGTATATGTACGAGATATTCCAAACGAAATTTCACAAAGTGATTTCAGTCCGACAAGTACATGTGTACAGAATTTCTAGATTAAATTAGCGCGTCATCTGGTGGACTAATTTCAACTACAATCCCAACTACTCTTGAGATGACAGAATTATGCTTGCTTGCCGAATTTCAGCTCAATCGGTTGAAGCGTTTGGGCGCTAGCGTCGAGTAATACACACAGACACGCCGATACACGGACACAAAGACAGAAAGACCAGTCTGAAAATGGTGTCGGGAGGGGGAGGGGTCAAAACGTATATCCGTCTTCATCTTTTTTTTAGTGCGTTCACAATACACTCCCTACCGGGAAAGTAAATTAAATATTATAGACAAACATTTTAGAAATCGTGTTCAATAGTTTGCATTATATTATGGACGTCTAAACAGTAGATAGATATTTATCTACAACTACAATACAATATAATCAAAAGCTAAATTTCATATAAGGAACGAAAAATGACTCACCAACACAAACACACTGATTACACATCGCCCAAAGTTTTCGCGGAAATTATGTTATTTTGTATATATGCTTAGTTTGTAAATTTGACGTTTATATACTTTGTTACAGTTAGTACAGTTAGTGCGATAGAAAAGTATACATTGCTCGTCGTCATGGGACGCCATTCATTTAGCCAAGCAGAGCTGAGAGAGTAAATAAAATGCACAGTTCATGCGAATACTAATGTGTCGCCGGTGGAGGGTCCACAAAGATCGGTAGGAAGGGCAAGTCAGGTGAGAAAAACCTTTTATGGTATTTTTGCAGTTTATCAAACTCTTCTATATTGAAATTGTTTAACGCTACCTCACTATATTTGCCACACTGATTCCGAAACTTAATTTAAAAATCAAAAATCTAACTCTATAAATGATCAAGATATTGGCTTTAAAAAAGCGTTAAACACCTATAGGACGGTAGGTTCTTAGTTCTTTTTGAATCGAAACATAACACCTATATATCAAATAGAGTTGTCAACTACAACGAGCGAACCCGTCACCTAAGAAAGTTTTAACGATTAGTCGTTCTATATCCCGGGAAGTGGGAGCAGAAGACTTGGACAAAACAGTCCACCGTCAAGCACCGCCCCATGCCCGTAAGAGGCCAACGGCTTAACCGCGAGATAACCAGGTATGTTATCCAACGGGCTCACACTCACGCCCTTACTTTCAATTGCGACCAGATTTCTCCGGTCTCTCGATTGGTTACGAGTTCGAGGTTGCTTGCACGGTCCTCTACCTTACGAAGCGGTGAAACGGTGTAAACCGAATCTATCGCGGACCACGGCATCCTTTGCCCGGCTGTTCACCCAGGATGGGGTAGCCGATGGTCGTTTCAAGAGCAGTCGCCGTAAGGTCCTCAACCACCCCCGCTCTATAGGAAACAGTACTGTTTCCAGACTCCCCCGACTGTTAGTCAGAGAGATTGAAGGCGTTGGTCTTTTACGGACATGTAGCGGAGCTTGACGGTGGACTGTTTTTGTCCAAGTCTTCTGCGCTCACTTCAGGGAGACATGAACGACTAATCGTTAAAACTTCCTGAGGTGACGGGCTCTCCCGTTGCAGTTGACAACTTTAGTTGTTAGTCAGAGTGCACAATCGATTGGCTTACGCCGGTGCGCAGACCGTGGTTGGTCCAGGAGCGTCAGAAGGTTGACTCCTAAGGGAAAATAGCCCTAAGACCAGAATCCTGTCCAGGCTCGCCTTCATGCGTGGAGGCCGCCGGATGGGTGTTGACCCGTGAGTGTGACCAACCCTGAAAAGAATGGGTTTTCGTGGACAACTCAGCAAGGACCCATTAGCACCTATATAGCAGTAGGATGAGTTTGTTTTTTTATTGAAACTCTTTATAAATAGCTGCCTCAAACCTACTCCCGTCGAAAAGCTTTTTCCGATCATCGGCATTGCTCCCACTGCAATATGTCGTAACATCCTGGCTGATACAGAAAGCCTTAAGTGATAGATGACCCAAGACACCCACTGCACGGACAGGAACCACGCGACAATCACCCCAATTCGCGAAAGTCGTTTATGAGCCGAGCACGACCACTCCATGGAAGTTAGTCATCAAATCGCATAGCTCAATGGATGGCGTCATGTCGCAAGGATGTTAAGGAACAGATTGCTCCGTGGTCACTTCTCCCTTTTACCACCTGGCGCAGTCTGAACAGAAGAAAAGATTGTTCAGGGTGACTATTCTTGAAAAATACAGCATTCTAAAATTGTCGATGACCCATGTAAATCAAATGGACCATAGAGAAATTTAGCATGCCAAGTTTTATTTTTTATTTAAATTTTATGAAACAAACAGCTTTTACAAAACATTGGATACAACATTATTAAGTTACAAAGATAATGCTAATAACATGTTTCCACTTAAATATTAATAATTTAAACACTCACCAGTTTTCTATGAAGAATACTCTCACATGAAAGGAAGTGGGAATTGGGAAGGGGGGAGTCATATATGTAAATACAATTTTATGTGAATACACGTTCCATAATGTATACATATTATTTAAATATATTCTTAAATACATATTATTATTATTATATTATATAGTGCGATTACAAAGATACGTCAACACCGTCATTAATTATTGCTTTTTTAAGAGCGATAGATGACGAATGGAATACGTCAATATCGCCGGGTTGCGTATTATAAATTGTACATACTCTATAAATAAAACAGTTTTGTGTATAATTAGTGCCAACCTGCGGGAGGTGGAACAACTCCGTTTGGCGAGTGAGTCGCGATGGTACACGAAAAGATACCATTCCAAGAAGATCTGAATAATCAATGTAACCTGACAACAATTTATAGAAAAACACCACATCTGCACATTTTCTTCTTGATTGTGGTGATTGAAGACCATGAAAGCTAGCTGCTTCGCTGTAATTGGGAAAGGACAAAAAGAAACGATAATTCAAATGTTTCAAGAACAAATTTTGAATACGTTCAATTCTTTTTATGTGAACATTATAGCTTGGAGACCATATTTAAGACGCATATTCGAGAATCACCCCCCAGAATGCAAATCGCATGACCGCAGTCGCGCTGAGGAGAAGGGGCATGAAAGTTCGACTACTACTGGTTGTCAATATGCGTGCGTTGTGAATGACGCATGCGCGGGAGTCTGTTGGAAGCGCGTGAATGTTTGCCGACGAAGAGCCGAGGAGCGAGGAGTAGGAGAGATAAATAATGCAGTGGACAACAGAGGGCGCGCGGCGAGGCGCGTCTAAAAATCCTGGCGCCCTGACGCCTAATTAGGACCACCCGACGTTATCGCCCACACTGGACGCTGAATACGCAATTTGCCCATTGTACAGAGGGGTCAGATACATTTTGCCAGTGGACAGTCGCCTTTATGATACCATAAAGTTTATAGGATTGTTTAGGTTGCGAGAGATTGTTGTATTAGTTACAGGGCAGGGCAGCGGACACAGAATTTTCGTGCTCTATAAACGAGCTGTTTATAGTTTAACACGAATCCCCGATGACCAGCTGTTTATCTCTCTGGTAGCGAATGGGTTCGGGCAGCTCCCCTGTGTCGGGCCATAAGATCCCCTGTGTTTTTGGTTCGGTCCAACTCACTATTCAGTAGCATCTTCAAGTAAGGGACTAAGGCGGGAAAGACACACGCGTCTCAGGCCTCACAGCTAGTGGATCTGTTTCCCCTGAGGGGAGGCCCTCCAGCGCTACTGAACGGTTTGCTCTTATCTATACAGAAAAATAAGTACTTTATTTTTTCGATACCAAGTGTGAGTGGGTAGTTATCCAGTTATTTCTTAACTATGTCCATTTCGAACTCACCTTTGTAATAAGATAATGCCAGCTAATTGGCAGCAATTTAAAGTTATGACCGTATCATCTGCAAAAGATATAGCTTTACTGGGCGTAATGTCGTAGATGTAATAAAATCGGTTGTGCAACCACAAGACTTTCCCGGCAAGCAGACAACCACCCCCCTGCGTGCCAAACCGCTTACCACCTCCTCCCGCCAACATTACCCCCCCCCCCCCCCCACACCCCACCACCTTCCTCGCCACCCGATAGTGATTGTGTCAAGTGATTATGATAGTCAAGTAGTATTTTTTGAAATGTTGTAGTATTTCCGTGGTATTAAAATAGTATTTTTCGAAAATTAAATGGACTGTTCATAGTTTAACTCGAATGTCACAATATACCCCGATGTCCAGCTGTTTGTCTGTCTGGCTGTTATTTAATATCCTAGCTTTACCTGCCTCCCCCCTCCCTTTTCTTCTACTTCCCCACTCTTCCATCCTTTTGGCTTCTGAGCCCCCTTCTGGAGCATTATAGAAATTTAAAAACATTCTAGATTATTCTAGAACATTCCGAAGCATTGTCGGTATTCTCATGAGAAAAAAATGTGTCCACATTTTCACCACAGTAAATATATTAGCTAAAGTATATTTACTGTGCTTTCACTATCCATCTCAACCCCGCACAGTCACCCTTATCAAAGTCTCTTATTATCGATGGATATCGATTGATACGATCTTATTTATTTATTTATTTTAATGAACAACATATTTACAATGCATATGTATCACTAACATTCATATCAATAAAGTATTTATATTACTAAAATAAAAATAAAAATTGAACACGGCCAATATGAGCGCTAGCATGTATGTACTGTTGTTGCTTAACTACGTGCCAGGACTTGTTGCAAGGCAGCGAGCTCTCTAGTTTTATATTCACATATTTTCGGCAATTTGAAAAAGAAGAAAAAATAAATATATATTACCGTCACCATTACAGTTTATAACTAATAATAACCAAGTCTTGGTAACAATAGGAAATATTTAAAATAGAATACAGAAAATAAGTAATCGTGTAAAAAAACTGTCAAATAATATTAAACAGTAGTAACCAAAATTAATAAATAAGTGATAGTTGTTGGAAACTGTCCGGGTATATTAATGTGTGGATATTTTGCCAGGCGTCATGGTTCAACCAGGAATAAAATATGGCTTTAAAATAAGACGCTTTTATTCGTATGCTTCGAGTTTTGTGTGATAGATACGAGGTTATGATGGTAAAACACAGAAGTATTTGACATTTGATGTTATTAGATGAAGATATTATCATGAGGTCGAGAAGACTATTTTAAGTTTTTTATGATGAGTTGCTTGCAATAACAGGATATATAGCTTGATAAATGATACTTTTCGGAGAAGCTTCTCTGAACAAGAGTCCTTTTTAGGAGAAATGTAGGTATTGATATCACCTATTATATTTTAATGGTTATAGTCGGGGATAATTCTCTCTAGAGTGGTCAAATTAAATTAAAATAATTTAATTTTGGGTTGGCAATACACGATGCTAAGCATGATTGCAAAGAATAATAATTTTACCTTAATGACAATGTACTCGGAGTAAACACTAATAGTAGAAGTGGAATGACACTTTTTTAAATATGTCAGTCGATCGTAAAATACCCGCTCGATTTGAGTTAACCATTTTTGGTTAGACGCTTACAAATGCTAAAATTGTATCTAACCAATATTGGTTAGGGCGCTCCGCGCTACGTAAAATGCCAACTTTGTAATATTTATTCATTATTATCTTAATTGTTTGACGAGATAAGGTTATAATGTTTTATATGTCAAATTTCAATGCGATCATTTTACAGTTATTCTTTTTATAATCCGTATACTGATTTACAAGTTATAGTTGTTTATATTATGCGGAGTCTCAATTGCTCTCGCTAATAATTTAAGTTGTTTTATTAAATTATATATTACTAACTAATATCAAATCTCGTGTATTATTTGCTATGTATATATATGTGTAGGTATGTATATATATATATATTTATGTATGTGTGTATGTATGCGTATGTATATATGTATATATTCTTATGTATCATGCAATACAACTTAAGTTCAGAATATCAAAAGAGTCAGCTCGTCGATACAACTAAACAAAAATCAGCATCCCTAGATACGGGTCTCTGACCTAGTTAGGAATGCGGATAAACATTTTCACCATAGGATGTGCTCAATCTCTCCCAACTCAACCATATTATGTAAATGGTGTTTATATGACATATTATATGAAGTTATTGTAAATTAATAAATAAAAAAAAATAAATAAATATTAAGGTCGTTGACTCGCTCCATTTTACGCGCGAAAAAGTGCCGCGCAAAAGTGACAGCTGAATGTTTACTTCGCGAGCGAAAGAGTTGATACTGCTGGGATGGTAACGTCGGCTTTAACCGTGAATCACTGACAAGAAGACAAAGAAGGTTTTAGTAAGTCAGGATAATATTCTCGTCTACTCTGCAGGCATTTAAGAAATTTTTATAATTAGTAAAAGTTGCGCTAAGGGAGTGTTGAGAGAGGGGAGGTCATTGATTGAGCTAAGAATAGAAACAGTCTCAGAGCCACCATCTAGAAATGAACTCGAGGAGCAGTTAGTGTATGAAACTGGCCTATTAACACTTTTACGGACACAGCCGACTGTGTGATATGACACATACATATATCTCTTATAATAAAAGTACGACGTGTTACCACGCTGTACGGCAGTGAAGCTATCAGGAGAATATGTGATGCGACACAACGTGGTTAGACGTCCAATCAAGTCGAGATTCTGTGGCTCTTCTATTGCTCTGACTTAAGTACATAGTTATTACTGGAACATGCTGCAATCACTTCTTCAGTTGATAAAGATTAGGTTTCATCGTTTGATGGGTCATATTCTGGATCAGGCACAAATTCGTCATCATCTCTGAAAGGATCTTGGCTTTCAACTACGGATGAAACATCTCAGAAAAATTGGAATACGTCTCTCCTTTCTCCCTCAATAAGACCTCGCTTCATCTAAAATATTTGTTTATTACGTTAATTCCGCCCTAGTTTAAGGCATAATGTGTAACAAAATACATATACAATATATTATCATGGAAATACATACATTATACATACAATATATTATTATTCTCTATATTATTATTATCAATATATTATATACAATATATTATTATAATATATATAATTTGAAATGTTATTTTTTTCTAAAATTTTAGTTTACTTGATTTTATTTTCCACGCATTCTTCAGTGTATTTTTTTATTTAGTATTAAGCAGTACTTAATTATACGAATCCGAGCCTACCTTAATGCGGACGTCTCGTGCGATCCAGTTAGGTTAGGTTCAATTTATCTGTAACTGTTATTATGATTTTTGTAAAATAAAGAATTTGAATTTAAATTTGAAATATATTTTAAGGAAAACAAACAACTCACGCACCCACTGAGCGATGTAATCGGCATTACTATATGAGTTTAAATACAAGCGTCGACGTCATAGGACGTTGTGCCGCAACGTTGCATTCGTACATGTGTGTAGATTAGATGGAGGGGATAAAAACAGTATGAAATGCACAAGCGGGACCGCCAACCACGATTTGGCGGCACTGGTATACAAACTCTTTATCAATTGTACAATAGAGGCGACGTGATAACACGCTCTAATGCAAAACTGGAAAATCCGGACGGCGTTATATGGAATTCCGTCGCAGCAAAATGACGTGATATGACGCCGAAGAATATGGCGGTTGTTTGACATTATTAATATGATACAAACGAAGTTACCGCTTAAAGTTTACAGTACAACAGCGGTTGAAACATTGCCGAAATATCGGGTGCTACCAACTTCACGTTAAAATTCGTTTTGATCTTATCTATAGTGATATAAGGTTCTGTCCGTCAAAGTGTTAAGCCCTATTTTTCCTTCAAAGCCCGCACACTTTACATTTCTCTCTATCTAAGCCCTTTTGACACATTGTAGTGACATATTCGTATTCAAAACGTATCTCCCATCTAGTTGCCATCGAAGTAATAAAAAAGGATTCCTTTACTCTTTCTCCCGTCGCGGTCGAATATTAGTGTTGTAAAATATGTGCCGTCGCCATAGGAGCGACGATTGTAAACGAGTCAACAGAGTTGCAATTTGCTGGGCGGCGGGATTTTTATGTTCCCGCCCGCTACCGTTCTGTCGGAACATGAAACATGTATTCCGTATCTATGGCCGACAGCTTGCGGCCGCGGCGTAGCCGAACTGAACCGAATAACCAAATTTCATAGCCACTGCAATAAAAAAGTTGTTTTATTGCAGAATATGCTAGTTAGATACCTTACTGAGGGTTTATACTTGTTAGCAAATGGTTTCGTGCAGCTTGGGCCATAGATGCATTTTATTATCGGATCGGCCCAACTCCTATTCAGAAGCCTCATCGTTGGGAAGGCTACCCCGAGTAAGACTCTCGCGTCACAGGTCTCACGGCTGGTGAATCGGTTTATTCTGGTGGGATTGCCTCCCGGCGCTACTGGACAGTTTGAGCACCGTTCGGCAACGCTAATCGGTTGTGCACTCTGACTAGTTGCTGAAGGAGTTTGAAGACTCTGCAAATATACTGTCTCCTAAGCAGCGGGGCTGGATGTTGACATGTTGTCAACCACTATTGAAATGACCATTAGGCTACCTGATCCTGAATTCAGAGTCAGGCAAAAGATGCATTTGGTCCGCGATAGATTCAATCTGAATCGCCGCTGAACGGTGGTAAAGTTCGGCAGGTAAAGATCGCGCAAGTGACTTCAGACTCGTAACCAGTCGGGAGGTTGGAGGTATCCTGATGGTTAAATCCAGACAAAGATATTATTCCGAAACTGGTAGTTAGGGGGCGAGGCTGCCCGCTGGATATTATTCCCGGTGCCTCGTTGTAAGGCGTTGGTCTCTGACGGGCTCGTGGAATTCAAAATATTTCCCGATTTTAATGCTACCAAGAAGCATCAGGAAATATATAACTACATATGAAAGTGATCGCGGACGCTTTTCTGCCTCCCCCCCCCCCCCCCAAGGACACGTAGACGTAACGTCGGTGGAAATTGGTATACATAGGTATTTGAGCGGGATATATCACTGACAACGCCTTTTTAACACGCTTTTATTAGGTCGACCTGTATGTAACTATGTAATGGAATCTAAGATAACTAATTTAACCATCTTCCAAGGATCGTAGTGTCATGAAAATTGGCAGCTGTGTGCAGTTCTGATGACAATAGAATAATATGGTACTGTCGAACTGATCTGATGATGGAGTCGGAAGATAGGCACTGGCCTTACATGATGGAATATCGTATCATAGCCGTGTGTATGTGAATATCGCATCATAGCCCAAAAGCGTGTTTTTAGTGTTTTTTTAAACTATTAATTTATTAATACCACTAGTAGCTTATAAATTATGAGGATCTTGAGGTGAAATCGTCAAATAAACATCAGAATGAGAACCACCTTACAATAGACTACAAAAAAATATTCAAAACATTTCCCGATCTTAACCCCTCAAATGAATGGCGATTAGCTCGGGTTGCCTACGGCAAAATGTTTATAAATTTATATTTACATTTACATAGAGCGGGGTTTACTATAGAGCTATAGCATTACTATAGAGCGGATTACTATAAAGCGGCGCACATTTACATTTATATTTACATTTATATAAATTTATATACATTTTGTATACATTTTGCCTTAAGGGACGCCTCACATTTGAGGGGTTAATAGTAAAAAAGAAACATCGGAAAATATGTAACTACGTGTGAAATATCGCAATTTCAGCGTGTAGCGAAGTCCGTTCAATAACTGTTCTGCGAAATACTTTCAGTTACATAGTTGGAAGTGATCGCGGTCGCTTCTCGGTCCACCCACATTTTCACCTTCGCCAGCTGCCCCCCCCCCCCCCCAGTAAACGTAGACGTAACGTCGGTGGGCGTTTTAAAATTGTACGGCGTCCGTAACGGTCGGGTGGCTAACCGAGCTTTCAGGACCGCCACTGGCTTTTCATGAAACGTTTCAGCGCAGCTCACCTTTGATATTGAAACTGCACGGTACGTGAGCCGTCCCCGCGATACGTGATTTATTATATAAAATAATATAACTGTATTGAGTATTATTTTATTTTGCCGCAATAGAGAATTGACTAAGTGAACGTTCGCTTTTTTTAACACGTTTTATTAGGTCGACCTGTATGTAACTAACTACGTAATGGAATCTGAATCTAAGGTAACTAATTTAACCATCTTCCAAGGATCGTAGCGTCATGAAAATTGGCAGTTGTATGTAGTTCTGATGACAATACAATACTATGGTACTGTCGAACTGATCTGGCGACGGAGTCGGAAGATATGAACTGGAATTTCATGATGGAACATCGTATCATAGCTGTGTTTGGACTTGTGAAAAAAGTCTTGGAATGAACTTTGACCACGATTAGGTTTCAAGGTCTGATGATGAAGCCGGAAGATAGGCACTGGCATTCCATGATGGAATATCGTATCACAGCCGTGTGTATGTGAATATCGTATCATAGCCCAAAAGCGTCTTTTTAGTGTTTTTTTTTCAAACTAATAATTTATTTTATTCACATTGTATCAATTGCTGACAGGTTTACCTCTGTTAACATCCAGTGCTTTAAAATTACGTTGTTCCTATCTAAATAATTCCCTGACGAAACATCACCGAAATGGTGGCTGCTTCAAACTTCACGCGGTAAATTAGTTTTATCATAATGTCAAGCAACCGCGGTAGTCTTCGATTTCATACAACTTGAAGAGTAGGGTAGTTTTTGTTATAACAAGATTGTTATAAATCCGGCAAATTTTTGCACCCACCGTAATTAAAATTATTAAAAATCTTAGTGGAGTGTGTAATTTTGAAGTACGTAATTAGGTTCTTTTACATCTGCTAGACATAGCCCGACAATCCCGCAAGCCGCTGCATAGTTGTTGCAATTTGTTGATTTCTATTTTGTTAAAGTTCATTAATTATACCTAATTAAATTACGTCGTTCTACACTGTATTCTGATGAATTTTCAGCTTTTCCAAAACATTTTGACTATAAAGTATCAAAGCGCTAGATACAGGCTAAGTAGCCCAGTCAAATAAGGAATTTTAGGAGAAATAATTGGTAATAGCTTGAAATTCGGCACAGATGTTCTTTGATGCGTACTGTTAAACATACTAAAAGCCCCCTACTCTATCTGTTGAGCTCGAACCGCCATCTTGGAAAAATGGCGCATTGGTGCAGTTTTTCGCTTATATCTCGCTAACTTTAGCGATTTTGGAATTATGCTTCATGTAAAAAATATAGCTTATAAAATTCTCTACAAAAAGTGTTATGTTAATTTTTACATATCATATATGAATAATATGAAAACTGCCTAGTCAACCGACAACTGACAATCAAGCCATGTAAAATTATGCAAGTAAAACAACTCATACAAGGGGGCGTTGTCCGTACGCTACCACTACATATATTCTCGGGCGTCTCGGTGCTAGCCAGTCAGGGCTGTCGCGCTACAGCTACGTATACAAAAGTGGAATGTTTTCTGTACAGGCTATAAGGCAACCTATCAAAAATACACTGTTGGGAAAAATTTAGTCGACTAACGATTGACGATTGAATACGTTAATTGACGACTAACGACTGCGTTTTGCGGTTTTCGTCGGTCCGTCTGGTCCGTCCGGTCCGTCTGGTCCTTCCGGTTCGCCCGGTCAGTCCGGTCAGTCCGGTACGTCTGGTAAGTCCGATCCGTCAGGTCCGTCCGGTTGAATAATTTTTGGATATAACCAATTATTTTGTATTTTTTTCTACGAATAGATATTTTTATCGTCCAAAAATGAATTCGTCATAATTGAGTTATCCGAAAGTGATATCCCACTTTCCCTAATACCTATAGTTTGGGAGATATAGGGCTCAAAGTGAAACGCCACAGCATCAAACTTCCCCCCCCCCCCCCCACTCCACTCGATACCCGCGCGGTGGACACGGATAGCCCCCGGGTTAAATCCACTCAGAAATATCTAATGTCAGTTGACTAGGCTAATTTCATATTATTCATATATGATATGTAAAAATCAAAATAACGCTTTTTGTAAAGAATTTTATAAGCTATATTTTTTACATGCAGCATAATTCTGATATCGCCAAAGTTAGCGAGATATAAGCGAAAACCTGAACCGGGGCACCTTTTTTCCAAGATGGTGGCTCGAGCTCAACAGATAGAGTAGGGGACTTTTAGTATGTTTAACAGTACGAATCAAAGAACTTCTATGCTATATTTCAACCAATTATTTCCGTCAAATGTCGAAATTTGTTCCTATTTGACTGGGCTAACGCGCTAGGTACTTCTAATTCAGTTACCAGTTAATAGACTGTCATAGTGCATTAAGCGTAAAAACAGAGACACTGTCGTAGCATCGCCTAAAACTCCTCCGGGCCAAGTTGTCCCAGAGTGACGTATACCAACCATGACATCTACGGCTGAAATGCATTTTAAGGTGCGCGAAGATGTCGCACGCTGTTTGATCTACCCGCCGTGTTTGCCGGGAGCGGCGAACTGTCGGCAACTTTCCTCTCCTCTCGCTATAATTTATCTCCGCCTCGGAAAGCGTAATTATTAAACGTAACCTAGTTCGCTAGAGTTAGCGCGCCTTAATAATCAGAATAGTCGTAGTATGAGAATCCGTAATGAGATATTCTTGCTATAGAATTTAGAACATTAGCTAGTTAGACCAGAAGATTGTAATTATTAAAAGGCCCTTCCCAACTTCGTGTCTCAACAGTTATAACAAGCGTAATAATATTTTATGGATGACCTAGATAAAAGAGAACTGAAGGGAAGAACCACGAAGAACTTATGATGGAGAAGCGAGATAGACTGTAGTGCAGTCACATAGACTGAGAAATATATTTGAATTCTTATTACACTACCATTTTGTTAAAACGGTTTTATACAGAGTAATGATTTTCCAATCGTAATTTTGTTGAATTACAAGGAATTTTGTTGTAACTGTTTTACTCGATTATATGTATCAATATGTTCCTTACGGTTATTACGGAAGTAACAGTATACTGTAACTTCAACATGTTTAATGTGCTAAATTACGACCTTACGTATGAAATCACATGCTGTTATGTTAGAAGCGAGAACTCGAAATCGCGAAGTAATGAAATAACATTACGTATCATTAGGCCATCGCTTCGGAAAGAGACGGCAATATTGAAATGTTGAAATACCATTCTAGGTTGTTGCGAGCTACGTAAGTATGGATACATCTACAAATAATACTGTTTCATTCAGACACTAGTATGTACATAAGTACATTAAAATATGTATGTTACTTCATTGCGGCAATATATATTCTAATTCTGTAAGTATAATTGCTACATTACAGCAAAGGGCAGTATCATTACTGGAATAGTTCAATAACATGGTCGTAATATGGTTAATACCTTTACGCCAACAGTATTACGCGTCATGTTAATTCATACTTATGAACCACAGTCTATGTAATATACGTAATCCCTGTTAAATCATGCTTATTTCCATGTATTACAGCGGTATAATATTCTTACTGTATGAACACACCTGGTGTGTTCTAAAAATATTATCCCTATTTAATTCCACTAATTCTATTCTGCTATGTTTCATTCTATCCTGCTATTTTCCCCTCCAGTTAGTGCGTACCTGAGTAAATTGTTTATTACCGCATGATCTATATTTAGAGTAGAAATTTAGTTAAAATTGCTTTCGTTTTCACTACACATAACGTGATTGCTCGTTCTGTCCGTGACCGAAAAAAATGTGATAAATCCTATTTACGATTGACGTGTACTTCGGGGTAGCATCATCGCACCTACACTAGCGTCTGGGGTATCTAGCCATCAGCAGATTAGCCAAAGTATACCACGAATAGGCGCTGTTTCAAGGTTCACCTTTTCTAATTCCTGGCTTTATCAGCACTTTGCGGTTGAGTTCTTACTAGCCCTCACTAAAATATACTGTCCGCTGATTTTTTTATTTTATTTATTTATTTCAAACCAGTTGATAGGAGTTCCTACACTTGGTTAAGTCAAAAGTAATGAAAATAACAAGTATAATATTTAAATAAATACCTATTAAGGTATAACATATGAACGTCAGTATTGCAAGGTATGAACGTTGAACATCCAAGCGCAGATTTTCTAGGTTATATATGTAGAGGAAACAACATTTTCCAATATTTTCAATCAAAATTCTTAAGTAATTTCGTAAAATTTTCTATCTAATTTTCTATATAATCCTAAGTACTAAATAATCAAATAAATATTGGATAATTTCCCAAATTATCATACGGGAAGATATTTTAAAGAAAAAACACAAATACAAAGAAAGCAGTAATAATAATTGTTGTCAATAGCCAATAGTTTGAAGAAGAAAAAAACGCAATTGTAAAATAGTCAATAATAGAAAGAATAAGGAATAATAATAGTCAAGTAGGTCAATAGAGCTGCGAAAAATTGATGTTGTCGAAATCCTCAATGCTATAAATGGGGTTTTTAGTCAAAATACCATGTACCTTTTTCTTAAAGTGAACCTCCCCAAGGCCCCTGATGTGTAATGGAAGTTTGTTGTAGAATAAGTAAGATTGGCAGAGAAAGCTATTCCGAACCTTACTCATTACGAACGAACGAACATAGTGACATATATACTAGACTTGTGCCATAAATACTACCATAAATATTAAATGCCTATCAATATATTATACCGTTAATTTTATTTACCAAATTTGACACTTTTAATTAAATATAAAATGTTTAAACTTGTTTTTGAGCAAAAAAACTAAGCTACGAAAAATTTTAATCAATACGTTTCATTTCAATTTAGTAAAAATCAATTAGCGACACGAAATTTTGTAAATTTATAGTAATGAGCCTTTCTTCTCTTTCTCAATCTTGTCTTGGACATTATCGGCACAAACAAACTGCAATAATAATCAGTCTCAGACAGTCTAGTTTTTATGGGTACATACCTACATATATAAACCCCATTACATATATTTGAATTCCATATAATCTTAAAATCTGTTGAAAAAAGTCTCAAAATTTATGCGGGTTGGTCCACGTTCACGACCGCAAGGGCCGTATTTCACGGAAGCAATTATCGAGATGCTTCTAACAATTTTCTACGTGAATTACTGAAATGTCTGGGCCACAATAAGTCGCCTTTTGCTCTACGCGAGCCAAAGACCCAACGCAGGATACGCTATTCGCTGTAAAAGCATAAAGGCTTTGAGTTATATAATCAGAAGATAGTAGGATATTATACAATATCTTTAGTTTGTTAAAAGTTTTGTAAAAAAAAGTCAAAGCAATTCTATTTCCGATCTTTTTTTTTCTATTTATTTTGATCAGTCAAGAAATCAATAAATTCACAATGTATTTATATATTTTTTTAACAAAATATGTCATTCTATTCCATTATGTTGAACAAACATTAAAGGGCCCTATTGAAGGTACCTACTGTATTTTAATTTAAGTTTCTATTTTAATTTCAATTTTAGTACTCCTAATTAATTTAAATTACTTTTATGATCCGACTAATAAAATCCGTTAAGCGCTTAGTGTAAAAGGAGAACTTGTCCCTAAATGTAAGTTATAATAAATTTTTCGAATATTAACATCTAATTATTCAGAGTCTCATTAATTGTTTCAATGCATGTGATTTTGTGCCTGTTTGATCACATGAAGGGCACTGTTATATTAGTAGGTATATGTAACGTTAAGTTTCTCAATGATCTTCCTATCTAGAAAGACCAATTGTGGTTTTCAAAATTTCACGCTATATCTATCCGACTTTCACAGTGAATGTTTAATTCCTTTATTAAAATTGTAAAGTTTTTTTTTTGTTATGGGCATTAGGTATGCTATGTTATTGTTATGGGCAAACAGTATACGGTATGCGCGGGTCATACAGTATACGGTAGACTCAAATGTATCATCAATAAATAGATAGTTGTAACGCTAGGGGATTCCAAAACACTGACACATTGGTTTTGTTTTTGTGTTGGCTCATCTGACTAGTATCACATCGCCCCACAATTATTCGCCTGTTACCGTGCCGTATCGGTGGCACATCAGGGCAGATCAACAACATAAATGAGCAGTCATTCCGCACTGCCGAAATGGAGATTTTCAGTATTATTCGATTATTAATATTGTCATTTATATTAGATTAGATGGACTAAAAATATTCCTACCATGCAACCAAACATTTGCAACCACTCACATTAGAGTGCATTCATACACTATTCACATATCATGGTCAGTCGGCAGTTCTGAGAGAAGAAGCGGTATTGGGTCGCTCGTAGCAGGTCGGAATGGTTTAAATATTAATACAAAATTTTAATGCAATTTTTTAATAAGTGCAGCAGCCATGTCATGGTGTAACTTAGAACTGGCTTTCATAATTTAACGCATATATAAATTTTCGTGTCTGTGCTGTTGAACGTCGAGGAGTCCCCTCGTCGGGTGCCAACCCTAGGTGCAGCAGCAGCTTAGAACGGGCTATCATAACTGAATGCGTATATTAAATATCGTGTCTGTGCTGTTGACAGTTGAGGAGTCCCCTCGTCGGGAGCCGACCCTGGATGTAGAATCAGGTCATGCTTACCATAAAAAGAAGCGTTGTCATCGGAACTCAACCAACATGTAAATTTTCGACTTGATAAGATAATATTCGAGGAGTTCCCTTAATTCCTCATGGATCCTACTATCAGAACAGGATTTCAATAAAAATGGGACCAATCTGGAAATATGTTCTTTCAAATAAAAAATGAAGATTATATATCGTTTCATAAATGACGGAGTTTTTGAGGTCGCAAACATAAAAAAGGATACAATCGAATTGATAACCTCCTCCATTTTTGAAGTCAGTTAAATAATAATGCCAACTGTGATTCCGTTAGGCGTGCAATGTTGTGTTAAATAATACGCCCCAGGATTAATTGGCTGCGGGGGAAGAACTTATCAGAAAAAAATGCCGTTCGTCTGTTTTGCAATTTTTTAAACCTAGGTAGACAAAGTGATCTCAGACATTAAAACTACTCTGATATACGATGGTTAGATTCTACCCTAATCCCCCTAACTGGAGCATTACATTGTGTCTATATATGTACGAGTAAATACATCCTACCGACGTTTTACTACTATGCGGAATAAACTTTACAGGCGTTAACATTTTTTAATGACTTCCTCCCCTTTAAGGCTGGCCCGAATGCTTACAAATCCGCCAGTAATCATCCTAAAACTGTTCTCAAAGAACGCGGTCGCAGATTAAATCGACGCTTTTCCCACTAATGAAAGTTGTGAGGCGAAGGGCGAGAGAGCGAGGTGCGAGAAATTCCTACTGCTCTGCAGTATTCCCTTTCGGGCGGACCGCCTTATCGCGCGTGGATCCGAACATCCTGCAGCCGCATAGTGGGCTTCCGCTATTTTCATTGAAACGTACCATTTTTATTAATTATTATTATTTATACTAATTTAATAACACTAATTTACAATACAGCGCTATGATTTAAACATGAAAACGTGCAGAACAAAGTAAGTAAAATCCATGGTAATTTGCAAATAAATACTTAAAATGTGAAAGATGAGCTTCAACAATGCTGTTCCCCAATAACTCTAAACCAAAAAGTTGCACATTATTTTCAACTTTATTTTCAACAAGTTTTTTATAGATTAATCTTCTGCAATCAAAAGTCCCCTAAAACGCAAAACAATTTTTTTTAGTTAAAACTTTAATTACATCTTTTATTTTTTAATTTTGTTGATAAAATTGCATCTAGTTTCACTTATTTTCATGTGCACTATATGAAGACTCACATTGTTTTATATTATGACTTCTCCCCAAATTTCATAGGGCAAAGAGAGACAAGGAGTTTTTAACTGGCTGAGTATCCGCTGACAGTCAATGAATATCCAAAACAGAAATTATATAATAAGAATTTAAACGCTGGAAATAAGCATGAATGTGAAAGAAAAGTTATATTCATTATCAGACAATTAAATTAGATTTAACTACAGATTTATGTATTTAAATTCTTCTTTAAGATGAAAAGTTGATCATTTTTGCTTATTAGTACCTACCTAAAATTATCATCCTAAAACCTTCTAAAAACGTTAGCATCATTTCCAATAGATCTCAACCGATTGAAAGCAACAAAAGAGAACGAGCCCACTATGCGCTTTCGCGGTAGCCGCACGAGACGCAGGAAGTTCGGCAAGACCGCACAACGAATGTTCTCATTCTAGTCCTCGCACCCGTTGATCAAAATCTCTCACATTTAATTTTATCGCTGAAGTAATCTCCCGCCTCAGAATTAACTACGATTAGAGATTAAGAGGAATATAGCCGACGAGATACGCGAACACGCGCCAGGAAATCTGAAGGTTTCATACTACATCCGAGGGAATACCTCAGGAGGAACTGGGCCGTTGGTGCACCATCCGGTTTGCTAGATGTTGAATGCTCAGCTGGCAAATAACCAGATGGGTCTGGAGACGTACGTTTCTTATAACAGTGAATCGATCCGTCGGCCACCCTATCTCGAGTAACCATGGCGGCAAAGGGCGTCGCAGTCTGCAAAATATTCGAACTGAATAACCACGTCAGTCACATTCCAGTGCCTCGGGGTAAGGCGTCAGCTTCTCACAGGCATGTTGGCAGAGCAAAACTATGGACTGTGTTGTCCCTGAGTCACTGAGTCACCTCACGGCTGAAAAAACGATCTATATCGTTATAACAGTCTGAGGTGTCGGGTTCGCCAGTTGCAGATGACAGCTCCAAACTACATATATGCGACAAATAGTAATAGGAGTTTTTAATATATTAAAAAAGTCAGCAAAAAAAACAAGAAGAAGAGGTAGTCTATGATTTTAATTGAAATCGCTACAGAGAAGAATACATCGAAATCTGTGTTACGAAAGTATTTCACTGAGTCTGTATGACTAATGGCAATATGACTATGTTATTAAAAAAAACTCCTTTGTCGCAAAACTGTTCAAGTTATTCCCTAGAGTATTCGACTTATTTTTTATTACATTTAATTATTATATCAAAATATCAAAATATTAATATAAATAATATTTATTGTTAAATAGATATAAAATTTGACATTTACTGAAAGTTTTTAGGTGGTATAGTTATAGAGATATTATGAAATAAGTAACGCTTGGCGAGGAACAAGAAGCGTACGTCTACGAAATAGGTAGCGTGCACCTGAGGGGGGACGTCTTGCACTATATATCTAATGGTAGCATCTAAAAAGGCAGATGAACGCCACCCTACTTAAATCACAAATCGATTCGAAACATTACGCGAAGCAAAGCCGCGGGCAACAGCTACAGTTAAATAAATATGAACATGGCTCAAGTGCAAAAGTTGAAATAGTTGAATTACAAATGTGAAGACGCCTTAATGATGTAGATAATATAAAATAAATACTTTAAAAACCATTCCCTTAAAATACAGAACGATAAATACATCATCGGTCGCCATTTATCTTTTAACTGCCGCAATCAATTCAGATTCCCTTTTACATTCCCTTAAATGCTGCGGAAGTCCCTCTTTGAATAATTTGAATAGTCGACGTGTGAGTTCTTTTTTCAGACGACTTTTTACAGCTTTTTTCTGGCGTTCAGCGCGCGCCATCTAAAAAACGCGACGTTTTTTATTGTCTTGCACGATTGCCTAGACGCGAGTACATTGTTGACTGACACTCATGACAGGAAAGGAACATTAAAAAATATTGGGGGAGTCGAGTGTATTTATAGTTTTGTTAATCATGCAAGAAATTGTCGTGTAATTAGTTTATTGGAATGTTTTGAGAATATACAACGCTACGTGTGATTTCAAAGTATGGTATGACGTAACAAAATCTATTGTAATTGTTGTAACTCCGCCATATAAAATAAAGTAATTTTCAAAATGTTAAGATGATTTTCATGCTTGTAACTTGATCTTTAAATCAAATAAAAATGGCTATTATATACTTGCGGCATAGTGACACATATGAGCACAAGAAATATAATATCTTCTTGCCTTGCGGGCTCTCTAGATGATCAAGCATGCTTGTCAAGCTTCGCGTCGCGGGCTGGGAGGGGATCGTAAACCGCAGAAAATATGAAAATATTTTTATTTAATATTTACCAAAAATGCCTAATTTTGTAGTTTTATACCAGGTAGTCACGTTAATTCGACGTAATTGATTGGTTGATGATTGATTGATTGATATTTAATTGATTGGTGATTGATTGATTGATGATTGATTGATAATTTATTGTTGATTGAATGATGATTGATTTACGTCACGTGACTTGGCACATGACGTCACTTGAAGATGCCACCTATGGTATTAGATATATTTTTAATATTTGCATATTTCCTGCGGTTTACGATCCTCTACCAGCCCGCGACGCGAAGCTTGACAAGCATGCTTTTTCGTCTAGAAAGCCCTTTACTTCAATCTATTGGAATATAGAGACACAAATTGTTTTATTTAAATACGTACCACAACATTCGCAAAAAAATATTATAAATGGTGCCGTTATTTTTCAAACCTATTTTAATGTATATGCATATAATTTGTTTATCTATTAACTTGCCCATGCACGATATATTAATTAATAATTTAACAAAAACGAATGACGGAAGGGGTGGGGAAAGGGGGAGGGGAGTATCATGCAGATGCGCCAAAACAGCACATGTGCGAACAGCACGGCTAAACCAAAATAAATACAAATGCTTCAAGTATAATATCACATGGATAAAAGTATAAAGTTTCATGTGATTAAAGTTGTAATTAGTACTTTTTATAAGTAATTCTATAGAATACCAAATATACAAATTAATTTAATTGGTATTCTATTTCTTATAAGTAATACGTTAAGAAATTTCGATAAAAACGAGCCAAAATGACATCAATGATTTAAAAATAAATTTCATTATTTTCAGTATTTTTTTTAACCCTAATGAATAGTGTATAACCTTTTTTATAGTTTTTTTTTTATAATTTAAAGGGTTTTTCATTAAAATTAACCAAAAAATCCACATTAAATCAAAATCGAAAAAAAATTAATAATTTACGGAATTTTAGTGAAAATCCGGTATATAATGGAGGCGTTTTCAATTCATTGAATTTCGTTGTTCTTTGTCTCATTGTGTTTGAAATTAACTAGGCTACGTTAGTCAACAAATATTCTAAACGGATGGGAATACCATTAAAACTTACGCATTTAAAAACATTTTTACTGATTTTCATATCAGTTTAGGTATCCAACAAATTGAGACTTATTTGAGATATATGTTATGCTTTTATCAGCCTATTCGTTCATAATTTAATGGTAAATAATTCAAATTAAGTCTTACTAATATTAAGAGTATAACTTAGCAATTATGAACCTACGAAAAGATTTTCTGGTGTTATGAATATTTGAATGAAATGAAATTGTTTGAATATGAAATTTCCCTATGACTTTTTTGAGTCAGAATATAATGAATTTCTTTTTCTGTAATATTTAGTAAATTATGGGCTGTATTTATCTTACTATTAAATAAATTGATTATATTTATTTTTTAATTAAATTAATTCGCTAAAAAAAATACGGGGCTTTATTATTCAATCGGGTCCAAGGTGTAAAACTTCAGATTCGAACCTTTCTCTGTATGACCTATAACTATTTATCTACTACTAGTGAAATAACACCCTCTCTCATAAGTTAACATTAAAATTCACTGTTCAAAGTGTTTCGTTCCGATAACACCGGATATCTCACGGCTTACAATGTTTCAGCCGTTCTGGGTCTCCCTTCAGTGGATTAGTTACATCTCTGGGGATATGGAAAAGTGCTCGTAAAACCACTATAAAAATAGTTCCCGTAATTAAATGGGCCATAAAGTGAGAAAGTTGTCGGACGGCGACCGCTAGAGACAATATGTTTTGAAATTTGGAGATAATTAATTGTTTACAATTAGGGAGAGCTAGGAGTAAAATAAACAAGTGGATTGCTTAAAATAGGATTGATGGGACTGGTTGAGTATATAGACAGTGAAAGACGATCACAACATAAGTATTTAATATTTCCACGTTACCGATGATATCTATTTGAATCGATTTTTGTAAAGGGTATTAAAACACAGTCTCTAATTTATAAATAAGATCGAATTCACCGCGTGAAGTTTGCAATATCCTACGTTTCGGCGATGTTGCAACAGCCGTTGTCCAGGTAGAATTAAGTGCTGCTAATCGTCATCTGCGGGTAGGCGGCAAATCAAAGAAGTAACAGCAGTAGTTGCAACATCGCCGAAACGTCAAGTGTTACAAACTCCACGCGGTAAATTAGTTTTTATCTTATTTATAATGTATAACAACCGCGATAGTCCTTGACTTCATACTGAAATGTATAATTTGTTATATGCGCAAAAAAATTGTTTTTATGGAACCCTTAGCTATTTTGCAAACGCACATTAGTCCTATCCTCCTTCTTGTAGAATTTAACATCACTGAGCAGCATTATTATTTATATATTTATTTATCTCTGTTCAATAGCATTTATTAATAACACTAATAGAAAATTAGGACATGATGATATAATATTATTAAAATAAAATTTAAAAAAACATTATAATAAAATAAAATATTACAGTATTGATATAAAAACGTACATACTGGGCTCGATTGCGTTTCTTCGTCTTCGACTTCGGAAATAAGTCCGTGTGAATGAGACAGGCTTATACGCTAGAGCGGAATGTGAGATGAACGGTTGTCACATTTTCGCATTAAAACTGCCCGCCAAAGTCAAATACACTGCACGAAATATGCTCGAATTTATTCGGACGAGTATAAGTTCGACAGGTAGTATTTATCGACGATCGTTCGTTTCATATTCCGTTCTAACGTATTGCTCTGTCTCGTTCGCTTAGTCTAATTTTAGTTTGAGTTCACAAACGCAATCGGGCCCACTATGTGCATATGAATAAATCATTGCCATACGTAGAGTCTACCTTAGTAGGGGCTATAGCCTAGTTAGGCAGATTCTGCAATGAAAAAAAGTTAAATAAGTGTTTTTGAATGAATAAATTATTTAAATTTGTGTTTGAAAGAAGCCACATTATGTCACAAAGGTTTCTTTACACTACTAGAAATGAGTCGGTGCTAGAGCCATAGCTATTTCGTTATGTTATGAAATAGGGTTATATCGAAATTTCTGGGTTAAAATTGGTGACTTTCAAATACCTAATCATAAGGAAAAGAATCTTAATCTAAATTGAAAATAATCGTCGCATGGTCAATTGTTTGTTATGCTCGAGGTAATTAGACTTCAGGGTTTCCAAGGGGAATTTTGGAATCATACGAGAGCCTCATCTCATATGTTATATGTACTAGGTTCATACTCGCGATCATACTCGCGAGTCAACCCGGAGCAGGGTTGGAATAAGGCTCACATAAAATTATTGTCTATAGACGGCAAATGGATAGTACTTTACAAAAATATATATTACACTTTTTTATGCATTCACATTGATAAAGATTTAAATAAAAAAAAAACAATTGCGAGTTAGGTTTTTCGTCATTATTGAAATAATCATAATTAAAAGTAGAATACCTGGTGAAACAACGTCAATATCAGCGAATTCTTCTAAATTGGGTACGTCATATTTGGGAACGATGCGACGTTATTTGCCCTCAGACGGTATAAATTCTGTACAACTTTTTGTGCAATATAATTTCAAAAGTTGTATGAACAAAATCAATATAAAATTGATCCCCATAGGCGTATAAAGAAATTATACTACCTTTGCGTACTATCTTGATATTGCGATAGTATATAGTACATGGTATGAAATTATAGTACAAATACTATAACTATAGTACGAATTCCAACCCTTGCCCGGAGTGCCTCTGCCTGCTTTGCTGTCCGGTTCGCTCGCCAAGCGATGGTGAAAGAGAAGCAAACATATTTCGAGATTTTTTTTGACCAAAAATCCGCCCTAAAAATCTTTCTCGACCAATACTTCGGGAAAGTGCGATATTTTATGATATTAAGATAATTTTGATACGCAGGATATTAAATGTAAAACCGATATTTTATGAAAGTATAATATTTTTTGAAATGAACGACATATTTTTTTATAAAAGTACGTTTTTTTGTAAGAAAGATATTTACGAAAATATGATAATTTGAAATTTAAGTGTGTCGTTTCCTGAGTGTACGCGATATTTTCGGAGTAAGTTAGTCAATTAATCAATAGTACTATAATTTATAAATTACGATATTTAAAAAAAAGATAAATATTTTGTAAAAGTACGATGTTTTTTTAAAATAATGTTATTTTGTCCAAGTATGATATTTTAGAAAAGTAGTTTTTTTAAGTACGATATTTGAAGGAAGTCCGATATTTTCTGCATTTTCACCCTGACTTGCGACGTGCTACCCTACTCATTCCGCATTCCCGCCCGACTTTTCTTGATCGGACGGTTAAAAAATTGATTTCTAATGCAACTCCCATTTCTGTTGTATGTTCTATCGTACCTTAAACCTAACAATCTTTTTCCATTACCGAATTAAACTTATTCGCGATAGAATTTTTGAAATCAGCAATGCGTCCTTAAGTTGTCTTGCACACAGACACAATTTAATGTTGCTTCCCGTATGGGGTTAAAGGTTTCGCAAAGCTTCGCTTTGCTTATCCAATTATCTCATACAGTGAAGTAATAAATCGAACATGTGCTCGAATACCTGGAATTTTATTTAATAATCTCATCCAATTATCAATACGGTTCATGATGTTACGGCGAAATCGCATTAAAATGCTGTGTAAAGTGTGTATGTATTCAATTATATTCACTTAATTGGGTGTACCATTGTTTCAATTATTAGGCAAGTAAATATATAAAAAGGAATAAAAAACACGACTGCCGTTATAAAAAGTGATGTGCTGTATCATATATATATATATATATATATATATATATATATATATATATATATATATATATATATATATATATATATATATATATATATATATATATATATATATATATATATATATATATATATATATATATATATATATATATATATATATATATATATATATATATATATATATATATATATATATATATATATATATATATATATATATATATATATATATATATATATATATATATATATATATATATATATATATATATATATATATATATATATATATATATATATATATATATATATATATATATATATATATATATATATATATATATATATATATATATATATATATATATATATATATATATATATATATATATATATATATATATATATATATATATATATATATATATATATATATATATATATATATATATATATATATATATATATATATATATATATATATATATATATAAATAAATACAAACGGAGCTGCCATGGAATTCACCGACCGGAGTCGGGCCCATCATAATACTATTTTTTACACTTCTGGGGGGTGAGCAGTGGATTCCGGACTTACGAACCGGCTGTGGTAGGTTTAGGACAGCTGTCTTGCCACATGTGAGCGTTCACCTTGCCACCCATTCACTCCCCCTTCGAAGCCATAGAATTTGAGATGCGCAAATCGCAGTTTTAGATAATTTTTCTAAGAAAGAGTTGATTATTTTTCTGGAAAGGCCAAGATCTTTAAAGAGGTGAAATAGAGATTTAGCTGGCAGGCCACGAGCGCCAACTTCCACCGCGTGAAGGTGAACAGTGAAGCCGTTCCGGGTTACGGCATTTGCAAGATCATGGTATTTATTTAATTTGTACTCGTGGTCTTTTGGGATATTTGATTCCCATGGAACAGTTAATTCTACAATAAGAGCCACCTTCCGAGATAGAGAGTAAAGAGTTATATCTGGACGGAGGGCTGTGCATCCGAGACTTTCAGGGAATTTATACTGCTTAGAGACCGAATCAACCTCCAGAATCCAATCTGTAGCTTTCTCGATTATTGAGAAAGGTTTTGTAGTTAAAAGTTTTTTGCCTTTAGAGCCATCCCGCACAAACTGTATTGGGGGTTTGGAGGATACTGTCAAACCCTTGTTGGCACGAGCCACTGAGAGACTAATTACCTCGCGAATAACAGCGAGAACTTTGTCATGGCGGTAAGTGTACCGTCCTTGATCTAAGGCCACCTTGCAGCCAGCTAGAATGTGTCTAGCTGTGCAAGGGGTATTGCTACAGAGGGGACAAGAACTATCCTCGGCAAAGCTCCAACGAGCGAGGTTACTGGGGTCTGGAAGTGTATGCTGAAAGGCATTCAAATAAAATTTCAGCATCTCTGGCGTCCAGTCATAGAGCATTACCTTCCAGTGCATTGGAGGCGGAATGCAAAAGTCACCAATTGTTGTCCAATCATTCTGGCATTGAAGGCCAATAGCATGAGCCATACTCTTGCTGTCGTAATCTCCCCGCAAAAGAGACTTCTTCAAGTCCACGTCGCTCGTGGTTGTACTGCCATACCCCAGACCAGTGCCATTCTGGCTGATTCCAGTAAGGAACCTTTTGTGGAAGTCTACGCGGGCTTGTAGTTCATTTGAATCACTACAGCCACTTATTACGTGCTTCGATATTGCCGGATCTTTGGAATTGCACAGAATCGAATTTTTGGTTATTCTGGAGTTGGCGTAGAGCAGAGAGGGCAGTTTAAGCGCTAGCCCAAAATTTTGTTTGGACCTGAAGAGAGTCGAGGGGTCAGCTGGTTTGGCTAAGGACAGCCAGGATTTTAAACTAGCTGTCACCAGTGCATCTAGACGGGACAGTTGGGTTTTGGTAAAATCGTAAATAAGAAAGGGCCATGACAAATGTGACGTTGGATAATTGTCATAGATCCAGGCCTTACGAGGGCCAGAAATTAGCAAGGCATCTATTTTCGCCAGGCAACTTTTGAAAAGCTCTATAACATGATCGCCCGAGATGTCTTTTCCCTGATGGGTGATTTTTCTACCGAGGAATTTGAAATGATTGTTTGGGTCTATAAGGGAGATATTAGAGCCCTTATAGACCAATTTGGGGTCATAGGATGTAAATTTTGTGCCCATGCGGGCGAGTCCAAGGCAAAAACATTTGGAGGGCTTCACTTTAATACAGCCTGACCAGTCGCAGAAAAGCTCCACTTTCTGTAATAGCAGGGAAAGCTGCTTGGGGCTTCTGGTGATGAAAGTTAGGTCGTCGGCAAAAGCGAGGCACGACGAGGTGTATTGGCCGTTTGTTTTAAAACGGTAGCCCCACTTCCTGTCAAACTGGCTCAGGCTTTCCAGAAGTATATTAAAAACTATATTAAAAATCGACGGGGAGAGGCAACAGCCCTGAAATAGTCCAATTGAATATGGTATAGAGCGGGTAGTCCATTCTTGCGTTTTAACATGGAAAGTCAGACAGTTGTAGTAGGAGGCTACAATGTCACGCACGACTGGTGGGAAGTTAAGTGGAGGAGACTGTGTCGGATTGACCCAAAGGCATTCTCTAGGTCGAGCCAGCATACATTGATTTGGCGTTCGTGCTGTCTCGCATCCTTGATGGCAGCAGCCAGGAGAGAGTTGTGCTCGAGGCAGCCCGAGACGCCGCGCATGAAGCCTTTTTGAACTGATACTCCAAGGTACTCATTCCGGTGCATGAATTCGCTCATCCTCGTGTGGACTATGCTAAAAAAGATTTTGGCCACAGTGTCTGTGAGAGCAATGGGCCGAGCGTCCTTTGGTCCGGTGCAAACTGGGACCTTCGGAATTAAGATGACTGTCGCTCGGCCAAAATTCTGTGGGACTACACCGCTATTCCATATATTTCGGAAGATGGATCCTAAATATTGCAGAAGGCAGGGGCATTTTTTGTATACTAAATAGGGAATACCATCGGGACCCGGAGTAGAGCCCGACGGCTTCCTCTTTACTTGATTAAGAATCTCATCTAGTGATGGAGGTTGAGAAGCAAAAGCTACCGTAGGCAGGGGCGGAGGTGTAATGCCCGGCGGAGGGCTGTAATTATGGAGCCGCATTGGGTCCTCATACGTGGTCGAAAAATATTCCGTGGCCATATCTTCCGGGATTTGGATTTTTCCCTTGGCGGCAGACAAAACCGTTTTGCTGTAGTTAAAACGGTTTTTGTCGAACCGGGCTTCCTCTTTGGATTTGAGAAATGCTGCCTTGCGCTTGTCGTTTTGCGTTGCTACGCTCTGTATGAGTTTTAGTATAGAGCGGTACGCGCGCGAGAAGTTGTGGCAGAGGGCTTTATCCCCGGCTTTCTTGGCTTCACGTAACTGGCGACGAAGTAGCCGCTTTTGCCTACGGAGCTTTGCCTTAAATGCGTTTTCTCTGTGAACCGGGTCGACATGGGTAGATTTTGGGTAAACACCCGAGAAGTATTCATGGACCGCCACCTGGAAGGATGACAGCTGGACGCTGGCAGGGGCATTACGGTTCACAGAGTGGTCAAGAATAGAAGTAATAATTATTTTCAATAATATGTAAAATTAGATTCATGAAAAGTTACTTATCTGGGGTCCTGGTGGACCAGAAACATTTAAACGATAGTTAATGTCCTCTTTAAATACTTAGGGCAGCAGTACCTGTTTCCGCAATTTATAACTTATGATGTTATTAGTTACTTGATGTTCTTAGCAGCCGAATTACTGTATGCCCTTGGATGTAATAAGTATGGAGGATGGTTTCTGTAACAGAAATGGATGTTAGTAACTTATTTTAGAAGAAATTATATGACTGAGAATATTTCGACACTAGTCGTATTCATCTCTATGACATTTCTGATAGAACAATTTTTTCAAAATTTAAATTTTAAAAAAACTGAACATAGAGAAATGGGTTAATGATATTTTGCAATATCGTTATAAATGCACTATAACTGACCTTGAAAAACATTATTAATAATGATTTTTAAATGAAAAATATTAATAAGCTTTTAATGAATATGTCTGAACAAATATAATTACTGTATTAATTTTGCCTATTCAGACCGGGACCCTTGCAAGCGCCTAAAATATTTATAAAAGCCAACTCCCAAGATTTAACGTCTCTTTCTTTAGCGTTATCGCCAAGGCACTTAATAATTTTTACTTTAAAACAATTATCAAAAGTTAAATTGTGTGCCTTAGCATGCAATGCTATTGGAAGTTGACTTTCATTGCCTACGCTGGCCCTGTGATTATTTAACCTAATGCTAAGAGGTGTAGTTGTTTCCCCAATATAAAATGCATTGCAGGTCTGGCAAAGTAATTGATATACAATATTTTTTGAAATGCAACTACAATTAAAAGGAACTCTGTAACTGTTGGGAGTGTTAGGACTAGTAAAATAAATGCTTCGATCTAATAAAGGACATGTTTTACAACGTGATCGACCGCAAGGCTGTAGGCCCAAATTTTTGTTATTACTAAGATAATTTCGATTATTTTTATTAATTATTGATTTTAAATTAGGAGGTTTTCGAAATGATAAAATTGGTGGTATATCTAATAAACCTTTGGTTGATGGGTCGTTAGCTATAATAGGGAATAAATCTGCTAAAATAGGTCGCAGTTTCTCAGTGCCAGGAAAATAAGTAGTACTTAGAAAGATTTTATTTTTATTTAAATTTGACACCAATTTAGGTTTAGGTGAAAATTTTGTTTCGGAATTTATTATATTTTTATCTAACAAAGAGGCAAGATAATTTCTTTCTATTAGTGATTTTTTAAGATTAGAAAGGTACTTATCTAAATTTTCTTTATTATTAATTAAACGGTGTCCGCGAATGGACATTGAATATGGAATTGACTTTTTGGTATGAAACGGATGACAGCTATCGAAATGTAGGTATTGCTCTTTGTTTGTAGGTTTTATATGAATTGCAGTTTTAATGGTGCCTTCGGATAGAGTTAGATCAACGTCTAAGAATGTAATTTGATTTTCTGATATAGTGTATGTAAAATCTAAGGGTCCGAAATTATTTAAATCTGTAAGGAAGTCAGTGAGTGTGTCATGTCCATGTGGCCAAAACAGTATAATATCATCAATAAACCTCTACCACATTAGTGGTTGTAAATTTTGAGTAAGAAGAAATTTATTTTCTAATAACCCCATAAAGAGATTCGCATAAGAAGGTGCCATTCTTGTTCCCATTGCTGTACCTTTAATTTGGAGATAAAATTCATCCTCAAAAGAAAAATCATTCTTAGTGAGGACGAATTCAGCCAACTTACAAAGAAAATTTGTAGAAGGAATTTGGGGGCTGGGCCTTTGATTAAGGTAATGGGAAATCGCTTTTAAGCCTAAATCATGGGGAATATTAGTATAAAGAGAGACAGCGTCAATTGTAACAAGTAATAAGTTGTCAGTCTTAGGGATTGTGGTATTTTTTAGAATCTCGATGAAATGGTAACTATCTTTAATGTGTGAATTGAGATTTTTTACAAATGGCTGTAGAAAGTAATCGACAAAAGCTGAAATTCTTTCTGTGGGTGAGTTAAAACTAGCTACTATCGGTCTTCCTGGATTATTAGGTTTATGAATTTTTGGCAATAAGTAAAAATTTGGTGTTCTGATAGGGTTAGGAATTAAAGTGTTAACATCTTCATCTGATAATTTTTCAATGGTTTTTTGTTGTTCAATATATTTTTTTATTGTATTAGCAAAATTTTGATTCGGATCACTATATAATTTTTTATTGGAAGTTTCGTCTCTGGATTGCCTCAAACCTTCAGCTACATAGTCTGTTTTATTAAGAATGACTGTAGTTGAACCTTTATCAGCTGGCAAAATGATGATATTGGTATCTTTGCTTAGATTGTTAACAGCTGAAAGTTCATCAGATGTTAAGTTAGGTGTAGGTTTGAGGCTGTTTAAAAATGTTGGTTGTGTAACTTTGTTCATTAAAACTGTAATAAATATTTCTACAGGATGATTTTTTGGAAGAGAGGGTGGCTCTTTATTAGAATATTGTCGAAATTTTGCCAGTGCGTCATGTAATTTACTATTATTACCATTTTTGTCCCTTGAATGCCAAAACTCACGCCATCTCAAATTACGACAAAATTTTGCTATATCATTTCCAAAACTGAAATGGTCAACTTTGGGAGTTGGTGTGAAATTTAGCCCTTTAGATAAAACTGAATATTCATTATGGTTTATAATTTTTGAGGACAAGTTTTTTACGACAAGTCTATCGCTATTTATAGGAACCTGTGCAGCATTAGAATTTGTAACTGATGATATCAAATTTTCAATAATTGGGATTTCTAAAGGAACTTGTGTATGTTCCGGATGCATATCTGCATGAGAATAATTGTTTATAAAATGACGATTAGCTGAGAATTTGTTTTGTGATGAATATAAGGGAATGTTTTCGTTATTGTTATAATTTGAAACAGGATTTGAATTATATCTTGTATAATTTTGTTGTGTAGAGTTGTTGATTTTGTGAAAAATTTGTAAATTATGAAACTTATTTTCGTGTTTTAGCCTAATATTGTTTAAATCAATTACAGAACTGCTAACTATTTCACTAGCATATATATAATGCATTGGAGAATACATTTCTATCAAATCAACATAATATATAAGAGACCTTAAATGTTTATCTACCAAAACTTTGTATTCATTGTGTAAAACAAATGTAATCTCCATTGCATAATTAAACCTTAAAGTGTGGAAATTATATTGGATTTCTGGACTTATAGCTGAGAAAGGAAATTTAGGTATTAACCCTTTGGGACATATATGATTATTTAGACATTTTGACAGATATTCTACATGTCCTGTAAATTGTGATGCTTTACGAGAATGATAATTAACCTGATTTAACCAATAATTATATTCGTTCATAGTGATACATGTGATAGCAAAATAAGTAAGTAAAAAGTGTAAAATTGTTTATATTTTGATATTTAAAGGGTGTAATTTTTTTTAAATTATTTTCAATAATATGTAAAATTAGATTCATGAAAAGTTACTTATCTGGGGTCCTGGTGGACCAGAAACATTTAAACGATAGTTAATGTCCTCTTTAAATACTTAGGGCAGCAGTACCTGTTTCCGCAATTTATAACTTATGATGTTATTAGTTACTTGATGTTCTTAGCAGCCGAATTACTGTATGCCCTTGGATGTAATTAGTATGTATATATATAATATGTATATATATGTATATCTATATATATATATATATATATATATATATATATATATATATATATATATATATATATATATATATATATATATATATATATATATATATATATATATATATATATATATATATATATATATATATATATATATATATATATATACATATATATATATATATATATATATATATATATATATATATATATATATATATATATATATATATATATATATATATATATATATATATATATATATATATATATATATATATATATATATATATATATATATGTATATATATGTATATATATATATATATATATATATATATATATATATGTATATATATATATATATATATATATATATATATATATATATATATATATATATATATATATATATATATATATATACAGTGGCGGATCCAGGGGGGGGCTAAGGGGCTGAAGCCCCCCCAAAACATAAATAATCAAAACTTTCAGATTTGTTACTGAACTGTTTATTAAAAATCTGTTAGTTCAGCTCAAAATTTAGAGACAGCTACAAAAAATTCTACATATCTAAGTAAAACCCAGAATCAGCTGATTGAATGTTGCCATACTCTAATTATGAAAAATATAATAAAAAAAAGTGAAAGAAGCAAAATATTGTGTCATAGGCTATATATTAATCCGAAAAATGAAAAGACTTTTTCGTGGTAGTCGTATTTCCAAAGTAAGTCGGAAAAAACGGTCGAACGTAAACGTTTCTAACTAACGCTGCCTTAACGATGAGAGATATATGATTAAGTTCTAGAGAAAAGTTGTAGAGCTTGATAATGCCTACAAAAAAGTCAGCGACAGCATATGTCTAACTTTTATATTTAAGTCACAAAAAGTAGTTTTTCTAATTAAAAAAATAATTTAAATCGTTAGGTCATGTTTATTGGTCATATTATCAACAATTATGAATTATTATCAAAATAAGTAAATTTATCGTCTCAAGTGTTTAAAACGAAATACTTTTCCCTTTTACTGCATAAGTAGTTAAAGGATAATACGACATAGGTATGGAACCGCGACCGTGTCGTCTATCTATACTATCTTTACTAGTATTATAAAGAGGTAAAGTTTGTGACGTTGTAGGAAGTAATCTCTGGATCTACTGTACCGATTTCGATTTTTTTACCAATAGAAAGCCACGTTATTGGTGTCATAGGCTATATAAAAATCCGAAAAATGAAAAGACTGTTTCGTGGTAGTCGGATTTCCAAATTAAGTCGGAAAAAACGGTCGAACGAAAACGTTTCTAACTAACGCTGCCTTAACGATGAGAGATATATGATTAAATTCTATAGAAAGTTGTAGAGATTGATAATGCTTATAAAAAAGTCAGCGACAGCATATACCTAACTTTTATATTTAAGTCACAAAAAGTAGTATTTCAAATTAAAAAAATAATTTAAATCGTTAGGTCATGTTTATTGGTCATATTATCAACGATTATTATTTATTATCAAAATAAGGAAATTTATCGTCTAAAGTGTTTATAACAAAAGACTTTTCCCCTTTATTGTATATAATTTCACTTTTACTGCATAAATGGTTGAAGAGATAAGACACTCACAAATAAGAAACTCACAAGAAGACACTCACAAATAACGGTAATATAGTCAAATTGGCATGCAAATACATACATACATTGCAGTAAAAATATAACCCTTCATTTGGCAGTCAGGAAATAAATCATAGCACTCAGTACTAACCAAACCACACTCATTATTTCATCACAAGTAAAACGTTTTACCGCCCAACGAAGCGGGCACGGGTCAGCTAGTTTACTGATATAGCTATTAGCGAGACCGACCCTCAGCCCCCCCCAAACATAAATCCTGGATCCGCCACTGTATATATATATATATATATATATATATATATATATATATATATATATATATATATATATATATATATATATATATATATATATATATATATATATATATATATATATATATATATATATATATATATATATATATATATATATATATATATATATATATATATATATATATATATATATATATATATATATATATATATATATATATATATATATATATATATATATATATATATATATATATGTATGTATTTTTTTTCGAAATGTACTCAATCAAACCTTTTATTTGACACGAAACACGATATAATTATGTTAATTTATTGACATTTGGAGATTAGGATATTTATACAACTATTTACTTGATATTTAGACAGTTTAGGAACCGTATGACACTCGGGATGACATAACGATTCTAATAATATTCTTCTTCTTCTTCGTCGTTCCCTCATTACTGAGGATCGTGGCCACTAGACCACAGTTTGCCTACGAGGCTCCTCCACTTCGACCTGTCTTCTGCATGGCGGGTCGCAGATTGTACTGACCCTTTTGTAACTTCTTTGATGAGGTCGTTCCATCTGGCCGGAGATCTGCCTCTGCTTCTTCTTATATTACTACTAATAATATTCATACTTCTAAATCGGTTTGAACGTTTAGAAGTTATGGTGGAATAAAGAAACGGAAAACATACATAGATGAACCCTGAACTTACGACACTCCTTTTTTGTTGGGCAGTTTAACTCTCATCATGCGATCGATGTTACGCCTAGGTTTGTAATTATGTAAATCGCGATACATTTATATATATTCTGTGCATTGATAAACAAAATAGTAAAAATATAGATGCTACTTATGAGCTGCTACAAATGAGCTACTTATTGCTCATTATATATAATAATTTTTAAATATTAAATTATAGAAGATTTCTGGTTTTATAACAGTGGAGTTCTTGAAATCGTCGCTAGTATTTACAAACTTCTTTTTTCATTATTTATCCATATCCAGCGAAGTCTATGCAAATACTCACATGTGCCGACGACGCAAAATCCAGCTATATTTCCATTACCCCAGAAAACTCCGACATCACGATTGTAAACTTATTTGAATTTGGAATTCTGGGCCAAACTGAAGTTATTTAGGTTCAAATTGGTCGCTGTGAAAAACGACAAGTACGAAGCCGTTAGTTTGCAGTGAAAACATTCATTTTCACTTAATTGATTCTTTTCTTTACGCGTAAGTTAAAAATCAAGGCGAGAAAACACATCGTCCAAATTGAAACAATTCCGGCAAAAAATGTACAGTTGCGATGGAAATCCTCCCCCCGAAGACTACATAAGCGCGTGTTCATCCGGCAATCTAATTCCGCCTTATTGAAATAAAGTTGTATCGCGCGCCGCCATAAAAGCGCGCGATTCGAGCGTAGAGCCGCTCCAGACGGAGCGAAGGGCCGCCGATTCAAAGGGCCGAATAAAAATAAAGGCCCTCCCATAAGGATAATGAAGTTCTCGTCCATCCTTTGTTAGTTTATATTTATTGTGGAATATGTTAAATTCTATTCGTTGTTGAATGACCGACGAAATTAGAGAGGGAAGATTTCCGAGCAAATTGGCTTCTCCCTTTCTTTAGATATTTCGCGTGTTGAATATTTAGACTGTAGCGTAAGTATACCACAAATTCAAATAAGTGTACATACAGGATGACGTGATATCAATTCTAGTTTAAAACGTTTTATTTGCGTATATTCATGACTAATATAATCAAACAATCGATCAAATCGCGTCTTTCAAATTTTGCAGTATTGTATTGACGCAAAGTATTCTTCTTAATGACGTTGACATTATTACGTTGACTACTAACGTTGAAATATTTAAATATAAAAGAGAGCATTATTACCTAATAAAATCAATCTTCTGTCATACACTCAAATGAATAAGTCGCTCTTTCAATGTAAAATGTAATATCTAATAAACGTGATCAAATATAAACATATGTGCTCTCTCTACTCTCTCTCCAAAAACATCGAGATATCACGGACTCAAAGATAAAACTCTGGACGTGTTCACGGACCTTGTCATCAACTAGCACGACAGGGCATTTACATTGGTGACCCCGATGACCCAGGGCTTTTAGAAGACCAAAACATAGTTATCAATAAGATTCCGCGCGTAGAGATAAATCGTATGTTTAGATTAATGATACTTACGCATATATTACATCGGTAATCAAATATCTCAAAAGATCACGAGTACAAAATAAATACCACGATCTCGCAAATGCCGTCATACGGAACGGCTTCACTGTTCACCTTCACGCGGTGGAAGTTGGCACTCGTGGCCTGCCAGCTAAATCTCTGTTTCACATTTTTAAAGATTTTGGTCTCTCCAGGAAAATAATCAACTCCTTCTTAAAAAAAATATCTAAAACCGCGATTTCCGCATCTCAAATTCTATGGCTTCAAAGGGGTAGTGAATGGGTGGTAAGGTGGACGCTCACATGTGGGAAGACAGCTGTCCTAAACTTACCACAGCCGGTCGTTAGTCCGGAATCCACTGCTCACCCCCCAGAAGAGTAATAATACTATATGATGGGCACGACTTCGGTCGGTGAATTCCATGGCAGCTCCGTTTGTATTTTAATTTATAGCATTTAAGGCTCTGAGAAAGCGGAAAAAGTGAAATATAATCTTGCACGACTGTATAAATTTTTAAATGGCTGCTTATATTTATAAATTTTAATAAAATTACAATAAAAATAAAGTGGCATTTAATCATAAAAACAAAAAAAAAAAGAATAATAAAAAAAATATATTCCCAAATTGAAAGCCTCATTTTATTGAAACATTGTTTTCTTGATATGCGGTTGCAATAATGGCAAAATTTTATGGCGACAAAAGTGTTTGTCGCCTAAAACATGTTTTCTTAACCGATGTTTTTGAATGTAAGTAAGAATGTGAAATTAAAACATTTAAAAAAATTACGATATTTCATCTGAAATTTCGATATTTTGAAAATACAAGCTTTAAGCTTAAACCTTAACAGCACCGGTTAAGCTTTCTTGGAAGTAGTAGCTTCCTGATCATTTCGGTGTGACTTAGCAGTATTAGTATTCAGTATTCAATTTATGCATTCAGAATATACAATAAAAGCAGGAATAATTAAAGCTAATTCGCATATTAGAATTCGTCAGTTGCTAGTAAGATATTAATATTATTAGATATAAAACTGTTAAAGCATAAATATTAAATCGACAATAGCGTTGACTAAAGTCGGCTTTACACGGCAGACAAAAAAAAAAAAAAAAAAGGAGCTGAATCCATGTACATGAGTATACATATAAAATAGATAATTATTATAAAAATATTAATAGTCATCTTAGGCATTTTATACAAAAATCACACAATAGAAAGTATCAAAACAAAAATGGATAAAAAACAACGTATGTATATGGTCAGTTATGTTACGTTACACATTGTAATCTACATATTAAATATTAAATTCATAACATTATTATTAAACAATAAGAACTAACATGAGGTACCTGAAAGTTACATATTTATGTTATTCCCATTTGAAAGAATTGGGATGCTCAAAAAAATCACCCAGCTTATAGAAAGCATGTGTGGATTGTAGCTTTTGTTTAATAAATCTTTTAAAAGGCCTTTGTTTCCATCTTTCTTGTGGAGAGTGGTAGCTGGTTAAAGAGCTTATAGCTCAAATATCCAAAGGACATTTGTGTCTGCGTAAGGCGTAGGGTACTTTAGGCAGCGTATGCTCTAAGAAGCCTATTTAAAATGGATCTTTTTCAAACGGTTTTGGGGGCGCAAAATTACGTAGAATACCGCAAATCTGAGATAAAAAATAGGCACAAAAAATAGGAAACCGGCACAATGAAAATTTATAATTAGAGTGGAAAGTCTTGTATTCACGCTCTCAAATAATTACCCCCCTCTACCCCTCCTACAGCCCACTCCTGTTTGAATAAGACGAAAATTACAGCGAAAGAGCGGCAAAGAGCAACGCAGTGTCGCTACGCCGACGGTTCTCTGTCATTCGAATAATTAATTGAACAGATGGATCGTCAGGACTCGTATGCCAGTCAGCAAAAGCGAGCGACCAAAACCACAGTCCTCTTTTCGGACAAAAAGTGTCGTAATTATGCTTAATTTCTAGCTATATAGAATTAATCACTCGAAAAGGCATCATAACTGAGTAAAGACATTGATTATATAGGCGAATATAGCATATTAGATTTCTCAATGTTGAACTACGATTTGGCAACTACGATTTTACTACGAAACGCAACGTATAGATGGTACTCATTGGGCTCGATTGCGTTTCTTCGTGAACTAAAGTCGGAAATTTGTACGTGTGAACGAGACAGGGCAATACGCTAAAGCGGAGTGTGAGATGACCGGTTGTCACTTTTTCTCATTAAAACTGCCCGCCAAGGTCTCTTTCTTCTTCTTTTTTTTACTTGATGGCTCAACCCAAAGAGGGTGTTTTCTGCCAAGTGTGCCGTTGAAATCGGAGGAAACTTATTTATGTTAGTGGACGTCACTGAAACAATTAAGACATCACTCCGTCGGAAACACAAAATAGAATAATAATTTAAGATATAGTGAAATACATTATATACGTTTAACACAAAAACTCTATGGAGGTACATTCATTAATTATTATTAAAGGGACATACTGTTGAGTTTAATAAATTTACAGATGATTTTGTAGACATTGGGGGAGTTAAGAGATAATAAAAAGTCTATACTAATAGGGGGCTTAATTTTGAGATTTAAGAGGTCCGAACCCGCCAAGGTCAAATCTTACACCGCACGAAATATGCTCTAATTTATTCGGACGAGTACAACTTCGGCAGGTAGCATTTATCGACGATAGTTCGTTTCATATTCCGCTCTAACGTATTGCTCTGTCTCGTTCGCTTAGACTAATTTTAGTTTAAGTTCACAAAGAAACGCAATCGGGCCCATTAGATACATAAAAATTGATTAAACTTCTCTTATTATATATAATATGGTGACTTTCGTGGTATAACAGTATGTTAGCTCTAAACATGCTTATTCGGTTAAAAAAATAACAAACGAATGTTTAAATCATAGCTCTTAATATTTTGGTATTATTTACATAACTACGTCAATTTTTGTTACGAAATACGTCATAATACAGGTGTCAATTCGGAATAATTACGCACCACAGAGTTTCGATAGATGGCAATCTATAACTCCATATTATTTCTGTGATATAATTATCCTAATCAAAGGTGCGATAGGTGCCACTAATAATTGAATGATATTATTGTTATCATTGGTTAAATTTATTTATTTTATTTAAGAATTAATTACTATAAAACATTGATTAGCTTACAAAAATAACAGGAACCGAATGGCAAAACCTTAACCTTTCGCTTATTTGTTTCTGTCACCCAACTGGGACTAGCCCGTTCTAGGGTGGACAGGACTCCAATATTACAATTAAGTTTGCTTGATTGCTTGGTTGTTTACAAATGTACAAGTTTTAGTAAAAAGCTAATGACACTAAAATTGCCCTAAAATGTGGTCTTCAGAATAAAATAAAAAAATAATAATAATAAAAAATAATAAAAGATAATATAATAAATAAAATGCAATTCCATTATTTAATCGGCAATAAATATAATATTAAATTTGATTAAATAATATAAATAAAGTTATATGTGAGAAAAGAAAGAAACAGTCATTAATATTTAATATATGTTAAGTAATATAGGATTTAACATAAAAATACCTCGTCTAAAAAGTATAATTCATTGTCAAAGGCAAATAATTTTTGGTAGTTAGTTGAATGTTAAAATATACTTAACATATATGTTTAAAAATATGTTAATAATTTGTGCATCTGTGCATTATTGGGTTTTTATATTTAAATAGTCTTTTATAAAACATTATTCATTGGGCCCGGTTGCTTTTCCTTGTGAACTAAAACTGAAATTAGTTCAAGCGAAAGAGATAGAGCAATTCGTTAGAGAGAGATATGAAACGAACGATCGTCGATTTTCCGGCTTCATAACTACCTGCCGAACTTATAGTCGTCCGAATAAGTTTGAACACATTTCGCGCGGTCTTAGATTCAGATGCATTATCAGATGGTTTAATGCGAAAGTGACAACCGTTCATTTCACATTCCGCTCTAACGTATTGCCCTGTCTCGTTCACATGAACTAATTTCCGATTTTATATCACGAATAAACATATTTAACCGCCCTACCTTTGGGTATTTATTCAAAAGGTAGGTAAAAATCGTTGTTTTTTTTCATTAGATTTTCTAATAACAATACTTGTTTATAATATACCAGACAACTTGTTTACACAATGGACCTACTTATGATCCTTTTTTGTATTTATAATCATAGGAACAATTTGACCTATTGCGTACGTTTTGTGGGTTTCGGTTTTTAAACATACTTATAAGCTTAAATTTATTGCAATTACTGTTTCATTATTCATTAGTTTTTTGTTGTATCTTGATTGTTTATGCGCGCGCATATGAATAAACTATCGCCTTTAATACAGTCTATCTTAGTATGGGCCAGGGCCTAGTTAGGCAGATTCTGCAATGAATATGATTTTCGTGTACTTTTTAGAATTAATAAATTATTATTATTATTACTGCTACTTCATTGTATCTATGGGGAGCTAAGGCCCTTGCTGAGTTGGCCACGAAGACCCATTCTGTTTAGGGTTGGTCACACTCACGGGTCAACACCCATCCGGCGGCCTCCACGCATGAAGTGCGAGCCCGGGTAGGACTCTGGCCTTAGCGTTAGTTTCCCATAGGAATCAACCTTCTGGCGCTCCTGGACAGTCTTCGCACCATGCCACATAAGCCAATCGATTGCGCACTCTGACTAACAGTCGGGGGAGTCTGGAAGCAGTACTGTTTCCTATAGAGCGGGGGCGGTTGCGGACCTTACGGCGACTGCTCTTGAAACGACCATCGGCTACCCGATCCTGGGTGAACAGCCGGGCAAAGGATGCCGTGGTCCGCGAGAGATTCAGTACACACCGTTTGACCGCTTCGTAAGGGACAGGACCGCGCAAGCGACCTCGAACTCGTAACCAATCGAGAGACTGGAGTAATCTGGTCGCAATTGGAAGTAAGGGCGTGAGTGTAAGCCCGCTGGGAACACTCCTGGCTATCTCGCGGTTAATGCGTTGGCCTCTTACGGGCATGTGGCAGAGCTTGACGGTGGACTGTTTTTGTCCAAGTCTTCTGCGCTCACTTCAGGGAGGCAGAACGACTAATCGTTAAAGCTTCCTGAGGTGACGGGCTCGCCCGTTGTAGTTGACAACTCTACTTGTATCTATGCTCAGTACAATATCCGTTTAGTCCATTTAATGGTATATTACAAAGTCAACCTCCGGTTCATTGTTCTAGTCCTTGCAGGGAATAGATTGAAAGGGACCACCTTTAGTGCCTCTATGTCTTGGAAGGCTTTTATATCTTCCATTATTGCTGAGTGAATTCTGAGTTTACGGCAATTTCAGATCTAATAAAACGCGTGACGGTGCATATTCCTTCTTTTGTAGTCATTTCTCCCGTGTTATTGTCTATTTTTACGATATAATAAAATTTCCAAAGCGATGTTCGTCCTCACGCGAGGCGCAGGGCGAAAACGCCGACTCATCGAAGTGGCATCATTTATAAATATGGTATCATCATTACGTGATAGTATGTATGATACGCAGTTATTGTTTGCAGCGTCGTATTATACGATAAGGTTGGCTAGGTATGCGTAAGAGATGTAAAGGAGAGGGGAATGTCTCGGGACCGTTGTGACACAGAAAAATCAGGACCCAATTTTAATTCAGGAAACGATTTTGTAAATGCATCAAGCTAATATAGCAAAAACACGTTGTCTAGGCATCCTAATTAATTTCCCGGCCCACCAACCAACGAAGAGGGAAAGTATTGTGAACGCGCCATGAAGACGGAAATATCAATTTTGTTTCCCCCTGAGGCGATTAAGATCTTTCCAGATAAAAGTTTGTCTGTGTATCTAACTGTGTGTCTCTCTGTGTGTCTGTGTATCTGTGTATCAGTTTGTGTGTCGGTGTGCCTATGTACCTGTGTATATTCCTTCACGATAGCTCTGATTGATCTAAAATTTGGCATGCAGGCATCATTTGGTGATGGTAGGAGTTGAGAAGATTGGGGTTGAAATCATTCTACCGGGGTTTTTATTAAGACAGTGTGATTCAAAAAGTTTGTGAAAGATTTGCTTACAAAATAGATTTCATTATATTTATTTCAATAGGTAGTAACGTATCATTTTATTTTACGTATATTTGATATCATACCTTCTTATTTATCACTTGCCTTTATAACCTAGAAAAACTGACTTTCTGGGTAAAGGGGATCCGTTGACAAGTTATCAAGACAAGACATCATAGATATTTCGAGTGGTTTATAGCTAACTTCGTTTAACATTTTTATTAGAGTAATTTAGTGCTTATTATTCGTAACCAATCGAGAGACCGGAGTAATCTGGTCGCAATTGAAAGTAAGGGCGTGAGTGTAAGCCCGCTGGGTAACACATCTAGTTATCTCGCGGTTAAGGCGTTGGCCTCTTACGGGCATGTGGCGGAGCTTGACGGTGGATTGTTTTGTCCAAGTCTTCTGCATTCACTTCACGGAAGAGAGAACGACTAATCGTTAAAACTTCCTGAGGGGTTCGTCGGTTCGTCCGTTGTAGTTGACAACTCTATATAGTCCTTATTAATATTATACATAGTATATTGGAAAGACAAGGTCGGAGATAGTTAAAGGATATCTTGTCCTTATGTATTAAACAATATTGTCATGCCCAGTTCTAGCACTTTGGTCTGTTATAGAGTCCTTTTTTTACCTTTTATAGAGAGTCAAGAACTTGCTTACTGCAGCTTTCCAGACAAACTTTGGTATTATGCCTTGTATATGCAGTGGAACCTTTCATAACGAGTAATTCGCAATAACGAGTAATTCGCACCACTCATAACCAGCATGGGAATAATTCTTTCGCTTAACGAGTGTTTCGCTTAATCAGTAAGAGTCTAGAACGAAATATGCTCGTTATGACAGGTTCCACTGTAATTTTAAGGATTGGTTTTGGTATAGTGATACGCATCTCTCTTAAAATATAACCACGCTTATTCGTCCAGTAGGTTAATATTCCGATGTGCTCCTTCCATTCCTACCACTGGGTCCACTATGACACCGAGGAATATGTACACCTTTTCTATTCCTTGGTCAATGATTCGTTCTTTTATTAAAGAGGCTTTCTGTAAATTACCTAATTTTCCAGATAATTATTCGACGTTGAATCTGGTAACGCCGTTCAATAAGCGTTATCGTAAATATATTGTTTTTCGTTTTCATTACATTTATTTTAAAAACAACATTGCAGACTACATATTATAGTATACGGCCAGTAGAGATTTGCGATGGTATTTGATGTGTAGTTATTAGACACACTTAATAATATTATAGATACATTACTGTAATAAACTAATGTAAGAAGAAAGTATATTCCGTATTTATACCAAATTATACTATATACAAAGTAGATGATAGAAAACGTCACTTAATGTTATGTTATAATCATCTATTTAATATTGTATTCTCGCTCTTTGGACCATAAACAACAGTTTGGCTACGGAGGAGTTTGGCTAGAATATGGATGTAAATTCAGTCAAAATCAGTCTACATACTTCATATCAACAAGCTAATTTAAGGTATAAGATAGCAATCCAGGAAAACGTAATCATAACTACTTACTCACTGGATGATACCAAACGAAAAACGTTCCAATTTCTAATTGTTATAGTAATTCATTGAAAGAATAGAGATATCATCTATAAAGGACCTCTTAAGTTACAACAATAGTAGTACCAGTAGATATAATCAGTCTATGAAGCGTCTCTCGCAGACGACGACGACGTTGTCTTTGAAGTCTCTTTTGTCATTGAAAAGGGTGATTAATGACAAGCAACGTTTTGTTCGGATGTCTGGGCGAAGCGGTTTCATTCATTTATATTTTAGTGCCATTAGGCTACTTGCTATACTCGTAAAAGAAATGGTTTTTAACTACGGAAATGACATCTTTTATAATCATTATTCTTCTTAAAGCCTTAATTATATACCTTTTCCCGAAATAATTAATTATATAGCGTATTATATTGCTCGAAAAGAGGAAAGCAATTCCTTAGGAGAGTAATATAATTGGTTTAATTGATAACACATTATAATATATAATGCACGACTAGAGAATTCATAAATGTCATATATTTTTCTTGCTAACTTTCGGGTAACTACTTAATAAAATTATGGTCGGCAATTAGAAAGCTGGCACATTTTCGAAATTTAGCGGTAGCTGTAGGTATGTTAAATAAGCTTTGTTATTTTCGGCACTGATTACTATGCAAATTAGGCATGAATATAATTTTTAAATAATTTAGGTTATTTAACGCTATTTGGTAGTGATCAAAATAGCATTGTCACATTCCTTTATTTCGACAAATATTTATATTATTATACGAATGTTTAGACGACTAATGAAACAAAATAAACCGACTTCATTTATTTATAAGCGCAGCAGCCATTTCATGGTGAAACTTCGGAAAGAACGGGCTATCATAATTCAATATGTATAGAAAATTTCGTATCTGTACTGTTGACCGTTGAGGAGTTACCTCGTTGGAAGCCAACCCTGGGCGCAGCAGCGCTGTCGCAGTGAAACTTAAACGGGCTATCACAATTGTTAGATTGTACAAAAAATCGTTTCTGTGATTTTGACCGTTGAGGAATCCCCTCGTCGGGAGACAACCCTGGGTGCAGCAGCCATGGCATGGTGATATTAAGATCGGGCTATCATAATTGAATGCGTATAAGAAATTATGTGTCTGTGCTGTTGATCGTGGAAGAGTATCCTCGTCGGGAGCTGATCCTGGGTGTAGAATCGGGCCATGATCATCATAAAAATGCATAGTCATCGGAATTGAACCAACATGTGAAATTTCAACTTCATTTGATAAGAGGAAGTAGTTTTAATTCAGCTTGCAAGATTTGACCTAAACAAACATACTGACAAACATTGCAAGCTAAATAAAAGCTTGTAATAATTTAGGTTATCGCCATTCGGTAGTGATCATGTTAGCATTGTCGCATTCCTTTATTTCGACAAATATTTACATTAATAAATGTAAATATTACATAACGTGGACGTTACTACAATCGGACCGGACAGTTCGAAGTCTTCCAAATGCGATGCTTGAGGCAGATTCTCGGTGTCTCACTCCGCGACCGAATTCGAAACGAGACCATTAGAGAAAGATGCGATCTAGTAACAACGATCGAAGAAGAAGTACAAAAACGTCGACTACGATGGTTCGGCCATGTTTGCCGAATGAACGATAATCGCTTGCCACGTAAACTTCTTTGGCGAGACCGTCCGACAGAATGGAGAATTCAGCGATCGGCACCGAAGAAAACCTGGCTAAATAACATTAAAGACGACCTTAAAAATCAACGATTATCGGCTAAGGATGCTCGAGACGTGGCAAAAAATCGTCAAGAATGGAAGCGAATCGTGAATGGAGTACGAGATCCAGCGGCACCGACAGTAGTGTATTGGCTGCGAGGGCGACCCCTTCCCCAATCGCCGGCTACGGAATAAATAATAATAATAAAATAATAATATTAATATTATACGAATATTTAGACAACTAAAAACGAGTATAACTGTCAGTGCGAGTACGACTGCCAGATGCTAAATGAGGTCCATCGCTGATCTGGCTGGGCGTCCGTCCTGGCTGTAATGCAAACTGTCATGCTCCATGCTGTCATAATCAAATTATGAGAAGTTAACCTGGCAACCTCGGGCCTCTGTCTTCTCAATCCCTAAAATGGCGTGTAAGCGGTACGCCTTTATTGGTTAGTCACATTTCGGTCATTTCTATTAACTGTTTACATATCTAATTGATTTGAATTAATCACCAAGTGATTTTGAGGCAAACCAATAATTAAGACACACACACCAACTGGTGTGAAAACCTATTCCTTTTCACGCTCTCGGGTATTGAGCTACATTCGTTTATATGCGTGTCCGCTATGCATCTCAGTCGGTTATCGAAATTCACGTGTCCACATTTCTGTATCATATTTTTCTTTAATAGCCCCATTTAGTATTGTCCAATTTTCCATTTCATCGATGTGTTTGTTATTCTCGTATTTCCATATGGAATATGAAAAGGTACGGTGCCGTTTTGGCGTAAACACGACTGCACTGGCGCACAGGACGTATGCACAATTAATTGGACTCAGCGTAGCGTGAAAAAGTGCACGTTCCATCGGGGGGAGATTCAAGACTAGTAATTTTCGAGTTGGATGTCGATTTTCAGAATGTACAGCGGGGTAAATTTGTAGTAGTGGGTGTTTATGAATATATGTAAGTTATAGTGTGGTAGGAACAAATACGAGGATACATTGAAATGTACATGGTTTCAAATGGAAATACCTATTTTTTCATACAACTGTTGGTTAGTTTAACTATTAGTAAACACACCCTGAACTATGTAATGATAAGATGCTACTAGCCCAGCAATAATAATTAAACATATAGGCACATATATATATATATATATATATATATATATATGAGCATATATATAGCATAGGACGTATGAAACAACAGTTTAAACACTAAGAACAGAATAGGAGGAATCTCAGAGGAGGCTAGGAGCTACCTTCCATCTGGCGCAGAAGACTTGAGACAAAATGGTACTAGAGTAAATAGTATGAAAAACACAAGCATATTTACAAAAGAAAATTTAAGAAGTGGTCGACATTTCTAGCAGGGAGAGCAAATACCACGGCAGCAAAGATAAATAAAAACATAGATGGCTCTAAGACCGATGATGGGACAAGAGCCAGGTCCTAGTAGACCCTTCACTTCACCTCTCACTAGTCAATAGAATTAAATAACAATGGTTTACTATAAAAAGTGATGCTGGAAAGTATTAATTTCTAAACAAAACTTACTTATCTCTACGCCTAATTTGCAAAACTCTTAATACACCTGGTATCAGAAGCCTAGACTCCAATGCTAATAATGTAATTTAATCGTCAAAAATAAATTAATTCATCCAAAAATTCGCTTAATTATATCTAACCATCATAAGGACGATGATGATTTATTCGGCGCTATAATCTAAACGGGATATAATTTGTAAAGTCTTAATACACCTGGGCTCAGTAGCCCAGACTCTAATGCTTATTATGTAATTTAAGATTCATCTAAATATCTATTTTTTAATTAGATCTAATCTTTATTAGGAAGCTGATGACATATTTAAGGCTATAATCTAAACAGGCTATAATTTATGGAAGTCTTAATACACCAGGGCTCAGAAGCCCAGACTCCAATGCTTATAATGTAATTTAAAATTCATCTAAACCTCTATTCGTTTAATTATATCTAACCATTATTATAACGCTGATGGTAATTCGGGCACCTAAACGGGCTATAATTTGGAAAGTCCCAATACACTTGGGCTTAAAAGCCCAGACTCTAATGCTTATAATGTAATTTAAGATTCACCAAAAAGTCTTTTCGCTTAATTAGATCTAACCATCATTAGGTTGCTGATGATATAATAGGGACTATAATCTAAACGGGCTATAATTTGTGAAAGTCTTATTACACCTGGGATCAGAAGACCAAACTCCAATGCTTATAAGGTAATTTAAGATTCATCTAAACCTACATTCGCTTAACTAGATCTAACCATCATTAGAAACCTGATGATATATTTGGGGCTATAATCTAAACGAAGTTGTTGCGCAAGGTGGATATCATTGCCGCGGGCGGTGTGGTTTGTGTCGCAGTTGCGACAACAGATGGTGTTCCCATTACAGAATGTCGCATGAAGGTAAATTTGATTAGGTGAGCTTTAGGTCGTGCCTACAGGGTGCTTAGAGGTCGACGTTAAATTATTTTCACCCAAAGGGGGACGGCTTGCGTTACAAGCGAAACAACCTTACAAACGCTAGTCATATCAGAGCCAACTAAACTACTTTCCAGTATTTTAGTTCGAGTGGTAGATTACAAATAAATAAATATGGGGAATGATATAAATATTGGTAAGTAATAGTTAAAGAAATTGTATGACTGATGTTGGAAACGACGATTTTGTAACAGAATAACAAGTATTGCCAAAAGTTTGGATAAATACTAGAGACAAATACAAGATGACCATTATCAAATTTTTATATAAAGAACTAATCTCAAGTTTTATTGTTATTTAGTATTCTTTAGAATGGAATCCTTTTTTTTGACTAGGTATTAAGTAATATGTTAAATTTTATAATATTTACTATATATTTCATATTAATAAGATTTCGATATTTTCGTCATGACTTTTACCTTTAGCTATCTTTCTCTTTTGTTTTCTCTCTCATAAATTTCTTTTTCATTATCTATTATTTTAAGTTTATTCTAAATGTGTAACTCTATTGAAGGAATTTCATGTTCAATTTCACTGCGGATTTTATAAAGGAGCTGCGATTTATTCTTTTGGTGACCACATTTTAGGGCATTGTAATTTTATGAGCATTTTACTGCAATGTATACACATAATTTATTGTATTATTAAAGCCATGTCAACGGGTTAGTCCCAGTTGCGTGAAAGAAACTAATAATTATGATGTTAGAGTTTTATAATTCGGTTCCGGTTATTTTTGTAATTCTATTCATTAGATTATATCAGATTTATTTTCATGAGATGACACCACCTTTAGATCACTTCTATATGCTAACTTCCTAAATATTATTAGAAAACTATTTAAAAAAAGTTGCCATTCGTAAAAACATTGGAATAATACATATAGTTAAATGTATAGTTGACTTATATAACAAAATAAACTCATTAAATAATGATTAAATTGGAGACAATAATATTATCGTTTACATGCATCTAAATACATGCATTAGCTCACTTTAGTTATTCATTTACTTATTTATTTTAAGGTTAATCATTCCTGCAGCATTACAAAAGATTCCTGTTTAGAGTAGCAACAAAGAAAGCAAGATTCAGCATCTAGATCATTACGTGTATGCCGCCTAACTAGGGCTAGGCCTGCACTAAAAAAATATTTAACATTTGGGCACGTTTGGTAATATTTTTAAGAAAAAACAAAAGAAAGCAAATTAGGTGCTTATAAATATTTAAAAAATCACAAAATGTCATTTTAAAAAATAGATTTAGGATGGATTTAAAATTAATTTTGGTTTAAAATAGTCAAAAGTATTTCGAATTAATAATAATCAGAAGTGTATTTCCAAAGTTATCTAAAAAAGTCTTATGAAAAATCACATAGTCTCACAACTGCAACTTTATGGAGTTTGTTTTTCAAATAAAGACAAAGAAGGGATAAACAGCATCCGGTTTGATATTTCATTTTCACCTGTAAATGTATACGACTGTAATACGAGAGCGGTGTGCAAAGTGTAGCATTTGAAGTATCCAGTGAAAGCTTGTCCCAGAGAGTGCGGGGGGTCGGCAAATGAATATTGAATACGCTCGAAATGAAGTCGTCGAATTTATCAGGGCGAGAGTAGATGACGGGACTCCATCTAAATTTTCTAGCTGTATCGGATTACTATCAAAGAGATGGTGGGAGATGGATAAGGGTACATTTTAATGGCAAACTTTAGGGATGTTAGTAGAAATATAGGGCGAGAGAGAATCTCGTTAGAAAATGGGAAACGTATTTTTTTTTGAGGAAATCTATGGTAGGTTTAGGTAGCCACTGTAGGTTTAAGTACCCACTGGCTGCAACTTCAAAAACCCATTGTGCTATGCAAAGAACAATTTTTCTTCCCTCGCATGATCCGGAAAGGAATTGAAATAAGAAGAACCCAGAACATCAATAGAGACGACCCTTAAAACTCTCTTCTACGCGGAACCCTCTTGTTAAAATGTTTCCAATGCCCGTCACCGAGCGCAAGGACGTAAGACAAGATACAGTGAGTGTTGTGTGCACGGCGGATTTTCGAAATTCGCGCGCGCCAAGCCCGCCCCCCCCCCCTCCACCACCTTTTTAATCTACGCAGTGGCGGCAGCGGTATGCGGCTTAATCGCTGATCAACCGATTGACATCTCTTCAGTCTACCCTACACAGCGGCGGTTGCAACATCGCGGTTGAACGTCGGGTGTTAAAAACTTCACGCGGTAAATTCGTTTTATCTTATTTATAATTTTTATGTAGGTGACCCGGATTAATTGCTCTTAAGTGTAGATCGTGTGCCCACTCGAATTCGTTGTCGGTATCGCTGTAGGTATTGTCTTCTCTGAGGTTAATAGTGGTGGTGTTGTATCTTGTGACTTATTTTTCTTCCTGCAGTGTCTCTGCGTATCTGATGCACTTAGTCCAATCTTCCCACGTGACGTTATAGATGGCTTCATGAACTATATTTTGGACAACTGCTATTTTAAAAGTTCAGGTTTTAGTTGCGACTTTTCGTAATTATGGGGTATTTGCTTTTATCATAAAAGTCAGCCATTTCCCTTTTCACTACTTTTTTATCTATACTATCTGTGTTACTATATTAAGATTCCAACAACAGCTGTAAATACAGCTACAACTACAGCTGACAACTAAAGCTTTAATTAACACAATTGACCGTACATCATTAATTTATCAGTAAAGTTATTATATCCCGATTATTATGAACATCTCATGACACATTGCTCCTCGCGCGGCGCGGTATGCGGCGACCTCAGATTTATCGACATATAATATTATCGACTGATTTCCATTTTTAGCAATAAAATGCTAATAGTTTCTCGATTCAGTTCAGCTTGCGTGGAGTACGATGCTTTTTTACACGACTGCCCAGCAAAATAGGAAAGATATGTGTTCAGTGTTCATCTATGTATGTTTATAGTACCTTTATTCCACTATAACTTCTAAATGCTCTAACCGATTTAGAAGTTTGTAGTGTTGTTAATATCATTATAAAATCGTGAGTGTTATAGAGTACTTTAACTCTCCTAATATCAAGTTAACAGTTGTCTAAATGTCCAAATTTTCAGATGTCAACAAATTACCATAAATATATCGTGTTTAGTTTCAAATGAAAGGTCCGATTGAGTAAATTCTAAAAATAAGCATAAACAACAAATATTTAATTAAAAAAACATAATGAAAATAATTATAAATACCTATATACATTAGTTCACTTTCTGTAATGGCAGTTATGATTTTTATATATTTTTAAAATATTTACTTGTCAACAATGTTAACAATGATATATGGTATTTTTCTTTGGAATAATCCTGTGATAATAAGTGATGGCAAACTAAAACTACATTCAACGACAGTTCTGAATCATAGCATATACTCTTTATAGGAGTGTCTTAAAGCAGAAGTTGGCATAGATAATATCTATGCCAACTTCCGCTCTCGAGCAAACAAAAAAAAATCCAGAACGAAACGGCACAAGATATCAATCTCATTAATCTGGACCTATTATTGATATTTTTCACTATTTAAAATCTCTATTGTGAAATTTCACAATAAGCGGGTTTATTGTCATACGACAATCTTTCTTAACCAACCCTACTGTGAAGTGTTTATATGTACATGCGTGTAGCATGTGTTTAAGTGTGTGTCTTGTTATTGGATTCGATTGACAAAATTGAAATGCAATTCCGTTAATTTTATCCCAACGGACAATGGTAACCCAGCCGGGAATCGTACCTCTGACCTTACAAAGTAAGATTAGGCGGCCTAACCACTATGCCACTTGGCCGTAATACTAAAGTAATAACTATTAAAGTAATACTTCGTTATTATGTATGATTGCCACGCGTTATGCATGCATGCAGTGTAAGATTTAGCGATATTGACATATTTAACCACGAAAATAATCTACAGATACACACACATAAACAAACATACACATACACACACACACATCCTCTCTATCATACAAACACACACCAACATCCATAAATCAACACTCACATACTCACACATAGCTATCTTACCTCTAAATTTAAAATTCTTTTTTGTTTCATTTGTATTGTTTAGCATATTTTGTATTCCTTATATATTGTAAAAAAAAATAAAGCATCATAAGCTTTGCCGCATTATGCATATATTAAATTATTTATGCTGTATGCTTTTAATAAAATAAAATATGGGAAAGCAAATAATATTTCGATCATGTATTGATCGATATATTTGAACATTGAGGATCTAACGTTTTCGCTCAAAACATATTACTCACGTAATTCCTTTTCGTTTCCCGTAATAGAATTTACACGAAGAAACTCGCAATTCTCGCTAGACGTGTTCCATTTTTCTGAGGATGGAATTGAATTTTAAGTGAGTAATGCAATAATTCCGCCCTTTGTCGGAATCCCGGTGGAAGGTAAGGAAGGGCTGAATCGCTCACTTCCGTGCGTCTATGGAATTGACGTGTTGGATAGACACGGACGTTCAATGACATAGCAGTTATATTATGTTGCTATAAAATAACGGTTAACATAGTCTGTAACTGAGTTTTATGATGATATTTAGTTTATATACATACATACATTTATTTACAACTAGATGAACAGACAGACGTTGTCCTGTCCAAATTTCAATAGAATTGTGTGTGATCGTTTTGTCAATTTGTGAAAAGCTATTGGAATATGAAAACAAAGAAAAAATATGTTGTGTCACCCCAAGACTTTCCCGGCAATCAGACAACCCTCCCACCGCGAAAACCTATCAACTCCCCCCCCCCCCCCGCGACAAACCCCTCAACACCCACAACCCCCCCCCCCCCCGACACCCCCGCAAACTCCACTACCACTAAATCCCCTACCCCAAACACTTCCCCCTTTCCTCACTCCACCACCTAGCCCACCTCAAACTTTAACCCTTACCCAACCCCCAACCCCCTAAATCCCCCCTCCACAAACTTCACCCAACAAACTTCCAAACCGACTCCCCCCCCCCCCCCCCATCACAAACGATCGATGTAACTAGTCCGAGCAATGTGGGACTTTATTATAAAAACTTATGAAATAATGCAAAATTTTAACAAAAAAAAAATCGACTCCAGAGTTCTAAGTGCAGCAGCCATGTCATCGGGAAACTTAGAAACTTAGAATCATAATTTAATGGGTATACAAAACTTAGTGTCGTTGCTGTTGATCGTTGAGGAGTTCGCTCGTTGGAAGCCAACCGTGGGTGCCGCAATCCTGTCTTGGAGAAACTTATATCGGGCTCTCATAACTAAATGCCTATACAAAATTTCATGACTGTGCTTTTGAATGTTGAGGAGTCCCAACGAGTGTAGAATCAGGTCATTCTTACCATAAAAAGTGCATTGTCATCGGAACTGAACCAACATTTATATTTTAAATTTCATATGATAATATTTGAGGAGTTTCCTCAATTCATCATGGATCCCATCATCAGAACAGGGTTTTGATAAAAATGGAACCAATTTAAAAGCATATTATTTCAAATATAAAAAGAATTTTCCATATCGGTTCATAAATAAAGGAGTTCTGAAGTAACAAACATAAAAAAGATACAACCGAATTGATAACCTCCTCCTTTTTTTGAAGTCGGTTAAAATATAGGCTGAAGTGCTCAGGTTCATTGTTTCCCAGGCTAAGGTTAAAATAAAATTATTTTTGTGTACGATGTAGTGATACTCTTATAGATAATAGTATACTCTTTCTATTTAACTTTATTACGCCTGCAATACCACTCTCTTTTGTTAGTTTGTGTTTGATTTCCAAAGTAGAAAGATTATATATACAGTAGGGCTGTTAACCAAGCTCCGGATTAACCAAGGTCGAAAATACTTCGGTCAGACCATGTTTTTAACCCTAAACTTCACCCTTCTTCTTCAATTTTACTATGCAGTACTGTATTTTATAATTTATGTATGTATTTATTGTAGTACATTTTTAACTAACTACATTTAAATATGCTATAGATGTATTGTTATATTTCATTGACTGCGTTTTCATTGATTTTAAACTTTACCGTATGTTTTTCCCTTGATTTATTCGAGTCCGTATTATCCGAGTTTTTAATTATCCGAGGTAGGTACTCTCGGTCCACATTACCTCGGATAAGCGAGGTCCTACTGTAACATAAACATGCTATATACGTGTTAGGATTACAATGCTTGGACGACGAGTTAATATAATAGTTGTTCATTACAAAGCATAAAAGTTAGTTTACGTATCCGGGCCAGGTTAGGACATGTCTCCAAAAATATGCGGCCTGGATGGTCTTATTGTTCGTCTCTTGTAGGTCCTGGTGTTTGATAGGGGTTGGGAGGTGGACTTCATCCTGCAGCATTGCACAGTCGTATGTTGAATGCGCTGTGTAGCCCTAGCTTGACACAGTGTCCTTTGGCCCAGTGGTAGAAGGATTGACCGGTGAGTTAGGACTCCCTGTTTCCAGGGACGCCCGATTGTTCATGATCTTCGGGGAGGCTTCTTCTGTGTCCCATTTTATATTGTACTAGCTGACCCGGCGAATTTCGTACCGCCTAACAGTCAATGAATGTCGTGTTACAGATTAGCTGAACTTAATTTATGATTTTATGAAAGTAATACAATGATCACAAAATAAATATTAAGTTCACTACTTTATTAAGATAATAATACAAAAAGAAATATAAAAGTACAAAAATTAAGTATATTAATCGCGTGTCAGCAAGACACGATTGAATTAAACTATTTACATATTGTACAACATGGGATGCACTCGGTGCATCCATGTTGCATACACTTCTCTTCATTGAAGCACCTTGTGATATATGACATTTTTTGTTTTTTATAAGGCGCAAGAACAATTAAAGCGGATGATATGCCGACACGTGAACATGCCATGTACAACTAACCATGAGAAAAACACGGATTTACATTTTGTATGAGAAAATGTTTTTTCTTTTATCTGAATTTTTCGACAATTTTCCATTTTTTGTGTTTAATAGTTATTCGGCTATTCGGGTCGGAGACAAATACAACAAATAAAAAACCATTAAAATCGGTCCAGCCGTTCTCGAGTTATAAGTGTTCGAACAAACCCGACTTTGTTTTATATATATAGAGATTACGATTTTATTAAGGTAAATTCACAATAATTGCTGCTGTCACTTCGAATTTGAATTTCAAATATATTATACAAAACATAAATGTTTATTAAGAGGTATAAGTTTGCCTTTAGGGGTTGGTAATGCACGTGTATACTGCAATAGTAGCATAAATTCAGTGACACTGAATAAAAACTAAAAACCTTTTTATCTGACTATTTTGATTTTATTCCTCTTCACATCCGCAACCAAACAAACATCCTTTCGTCCGCTCCAATAAATAATTCTTTATGTTTACAGTTTTCCCGGAGCGAATGATTCAGTATTTTTCGTTGGATATACAACGGCAGTAAAATAAAATAGATGAACCGTATCATCATCGCTTATTCCAACAGCTTTTGCGTTGCGGTATCTATTGCTTAACAGTTCATTGAATAGCGAAATACGTCGTGTTTATTTACAGATAGTCGCCGTATACGCCGCTCAAGCCGTGGCTTGGAAAGCATGGGATGGAAAACGCTTCCAGTTATCTGTCACAAAGATGTATTCCGGGTAAGGAGTCTCAGACGTGCGTGAGATCGTATCTTGAATTTTGGGAGTAGGAACATAATCGAGGGCGTGTGGTTTGTGTTATAAGACATGTGGGCACCGTATTATTATTTGGATAGTTATTTAGGATTAATATTCGTAATTAATAGCATTGATTATATACGGTATCACATTGATCAACTCTATAGTACGATTTGGCAACCGTTTTGCGCTAGCGAAATTCTGGTTGCGTTGATAGCATTAACGGCGATACCTATAGCAGTTTATTTGGCCATCAATTATAACATTGAAAATGTATGTCTTTTTATGAATAACTGATTTATTATAAAAACCCAATTATTTAACCAATGATAACAACATAGTGTTACGGCCCAGATACCAATGTTAATAGCCCAGAACCAATGACGATTGCTCACTGTCGCTCTACGATTTAGCAGCTAGGATTTAACTGCGAAACACAACGTGTAGATAGCAATCATGGCTTCAAAAATTGAACAATGTTTTGTTATTATGGTCAGTATAGCGACATTCGTGATATAACAGTATGGCGTCGTAATGTAAATGGCGCTCTAAACATGTTTATATGGTATAAATAATAATAATATTATAACAAACGAATTTTAAAATCATAGCTCTTCTTATTTTTAACTGACTTCAAAAAAGGGAGCAGGTTATCAATTCGGTTGTCTTTTTTTTTTTTTCAATGTTTGTTACCTCAGTACTTATCTTTTTTATTTGAAAGAATATACTTCCCCAGATTGGTCAAAATCCTGTTCTAATAATGGGATCTATGAGAAATTGAGGAAACTCCTCAAATATTATCATATGAAGTTGAAAATATACATAATGGGTCAGTTCCGATGACAATGCATTTTTTTTAGGTTAGCATGACCTGATTCTACACATGGTGTTGGCTCCTGACGAGGGGACTCCTCAAAGGTCAACAGCACAGACACGAAATTTTGTAAAAGCATTCAGTTATGATAGGCCATTCTAAGTTTCATCACGACTGCTGCACCCAGGGTTGGCTCCCGACGAGGGGACTCTTCAACGGTAAACAGCGCAAACACGATTTTTTTATAGGCATTAAATAACGACAGATCATTCTAAGTTTCACCAACACAGGACTGCGGCACCCAGGGTTGGCTTCTAACGAGATAACTCCTCAACAGTCAACAGCACATACACGAAATTGTATGTACGATTTAAATAATTATGATAGCCCGTTCTAAGTTTCACCATAACTGCTGCACTTTGGAGTCTTTTTATTTATTTATTTGGTATTATTATATTATTTGCAAAATTATCCCTATTTTTATTTAGTATACAGATTCCAATACGTAATTGATACGCACTATAATGTTTAGATAGTTTAATATATTATTCATTTATTGCTGCCATCTATCGCATTGTTTATGTATATATAATAGGCGAATGCCATATATTATATTATATGAACATTAAAGTGCCTAATTATTACGTATTGGAAACTGTATACCAAATAAAAAATGAGACACTTATTTAAATAGTATTAAAATATTAGGAGCTATGATTTTAAAATTCGTTTGTTGTAATATTATTATTAAATAATAATAATATTATAACAAACAAATTTTAAAATCAAAGCTCTCATTATTTTTCTATTATTTACATGAATATCCTAATTTTTATTTAGTACACAGGTTCCTACTTCGGTGTACATGGTATAAATATACCGGTATATGGTATAATATGGTATGGTAAACATTGTATGGTAAACATTGTATGGTATGGTAAACATGGCATAAATATACCGGTATATAGTATATGGTATAAATATACAGGTTTAAAGCGCCATCTACATTGCGCTGTGTTATACTGTGTTATATCACGATAGTCGCCATACTGAACATAATAAGTGAAGAGTATTAAATTTTTGGAAATATGAGTACCCTCTTCACATTACGTTTCGTAGTAAAATCCTAGCTGCCAAATCGTAGTACCACATTGAGCAATATAATACCCTTTATTATCAATGGTTCTGGGCTATCAAGTGCCGCGTAACATTGTGCGTTTATTTCTGCGACGGGTCTGAGTTGAGTCACTATTCACATTTATCTACTGTAGCCTAGATAAATAGAAAACACAGATAATATCGAGATAAAAGTACTTCCGAGTATATTGTAGAAGTCTCTTTGGTAAAATCGATTTGTTGACTGTGCAGTGTACATTATTGCAGCGTTATTGAAATAGGGAAGCCAGAGTTATTGCAGAACTGTTTCCGGAAGATGTTTATTTTGATATCATAATTAGGATTTGCGAACGTATTTCAGATTAAAAATAATTGTATAAGAATATAATAGTGAATGTTTTAGTTTATTGCCCATCGTTTTTTGCCCATCATTCTAATCAAATAGCTGTCGCCCGCGATTTCGTCGGCGTGGAATTTTAAAATAACTACACGACTAACCGAGCGATCTACACTGACTGTAATATTATAGAAAGCTAAGTTGATTTTAAAAAAAGCTTCGAATGGTATTATTTTTCTTTTTTATTGAGTAGTTTAAATATAAATTTTGATGTCTGTAATATTAAATCAAAGTCTACCGCGCTTATTTGACATTATAAATAAAATAAAAACGAATTTACAGTATGAAGTTTGTAACACCCGACTCTTCGGCGATGTTGTAAACGCCCTCGTCCAGGGTAGACAGGTGATGTTTGAAGCTTCGGCGGTTTCGATTTTCCAAACGACAGAATTTCACCCTCTTTCTTTCATTCCGTGGGGGTTGAATTAAAAAAAACCATTTCAGTGATTTCAGTCATTTTCTCCACTACGAAATAAAGCCTTGTGTACATTTTCGGATTTCAATATCTAACGGTTTGGGTATCTCCATACAAACTTTCCGTCCCTTATTTCACCCCCAAGGGTTGATTTTGAAAAAAACTGTAAATATGATTATTTTTCATTAGTAATGAATAGCTTAAATATACATTTTGATTTCTGTAGCTTCAGCCGTCTCGATTTTTCATAAGGCAGAATTTCATAACTTTCTTTCATCCCGTGAAGTTTCAATTTTAAAATAACCCCTTCTTAGTGGTTCAAATCACATTATCAAATAAAGTCATGTGCAAAATATCGAGTTTCAAGATCTAAAGGTATGGCTATCTCCCAAAGAATCTTTCATCCCTTATTTCACACCAGGGGTTGATTTTGAAAAAACTATTAATTTCATTATTTTTATTCGGTAATGAGAAGCTTAAATATAAATTTTGAGGTATTCAGCGGTTTTGATTTTCTATACGAACGAAATTCGCCCATTTTACCATCCTACAGGGGTTGAATTTAAAAGAAAGATTTCTTAGGCTTTCCCTCCACTATCAAATAAAGCCACATACAAATGTTTTTGCAACGGTTTTGGGAATCTCAATACAATATATTTAATATTTCGTCCCCTATATCACCCACAAGGGGTTGGTTTTGAAAAATCGGTGAATCCCATTTTTTTTCATTCATAATGAGTAGATTAAATATAAACTTTGTTGCCATAGCTTCAGCGGTTTCGATTTTTCGTACAAGGATATTTCACTCTTTTCACCCCCTAAGGGCTTGAATTACCAAAAACCGCTTCTTAATGATCGCCTAAATTATAAAAGAAAGCCTTGCGCACAATTCTAAGTTTCCAGCCCCAGTGGTTTAGGCTGTGCGCTTTATATGTCAGTAAGTCAGAGTCTTCTTTTATTTAAATAGATTACGCCTGTATCATTAGTAAAGCCGCCTTCGTCAAGAATAAAATCAGAAATATCAACTGAACTCAAAGTTTGCTGAGATTTCCCAATTTTCTCCTCTCTTTTGTATGATTTGTAATTCTCTATTATCATAGAGTTGACCGAGAAGAGTTTCAGAGTCAATATTTAAACGAATCAAATTTCAGTTCGTTATCGGTCCATCATCCAGTTTAATAGAAATACTTGGGGATTGTTTGATACTTGAAGGGCTCGCGCCCTCCTCCCCTCCTTCGGCCTCTTCCAATAAGTTAATTAAAGGATCTTGAATTCTTCATGCGAATCCGTTGTACGGCGTTATTGTATCTCGGCGCTAAGGGTCTTGGCCATTGAGATGTTTGCTCGGCATTCGGCTGCTACACAGACTAAATTCTCACCCAATTAGTAGAATCGCCTTTGATTTCAAAATTGCTCGATAAAGTATCGCTTGTTAACTATTTCTAGTAATTAATTTTGGGGCTATATTGTTTGGATTGATTTTTTTACCACCTTTTAGATATTTTTCTATATATAAGGTTAAGCTGATTATATTTTAATGCTGAACTTTATTTACATAAATTCTTAAATCTAGTTGCTATATATTATTTTGATAACGCATTCTCTTGATTTCGACTAGGTATAATTATATTAAATCCTTAATTATCTACCATATATATGATACTACATATATTTTTTCTCGTGACTTTTGATATCTGTCTCTAAGTACAATAATTCGAGAAAGAAATAGGTCTAGTGCGCCCCCTATAACACCGATTTCAACCACAACTTTTTCAACTCTTGGTATTACCAAATGCCGCCTGCATACCAAATTTCAGCTTAAACAGATTAAGCGTTTAGGCGCTATCGTGGAGGAATACACACAGACACACAGACAGGCTTTTATCTGGAAATGGTCGTAATCGTCTCAGGGGGCTCAAAAAGGATATTTCCGTCATCTCCAAAAAATGCACGTTCACCCTACTTACCTGGTCATCGGTTGGTGTATCGGGAAAGTAAGAACTAAAACTATTATAACTGATATATGTATATTTAACATGGTTGTATTTTGATATTAATGTGAATACATTCACGATACAAATTATTAATCAAGCAAAAGGTAATGGCAGGCTATTTCCCACTGTCCATCCCTATCAAGAGGTGATTACTCTTTGCTTCCCTTTCCCTTTTATAGTTAAGCTTCTCGGCTCGGTCGGTTTGTGTCCACAAAGTAAATTCCCTATTTATTTAAATTTCGCCATTAGTACAGTAGCTGAGTAGGCGATTCGTCGGTGGTCGGTCCGCCGTCTTCAAACAATATCTCCCCAGAGCAGTCGGAAAAAGGCCGAGCTGGCAATCGTCATCCCTGCGGCGGCCGTGGCAGTCTACACGTTCATTATCTATGCGGCGACTACTAATTCCATACCCCTGAGGTTATCGGGGAACCTCCCTTCCGAGCTAACGGGGGCAAAATGCCAGAGATGGATTCCCCCATTCATAGCCGGCTGCTATTACATAGACAAGCCATGGAGCATTAGCTGAGGCAGCTAAAAAACTGTTAAGCTCTCGACTGTGGCAAGTCAGTATAACCCCGCTAAATTCCTGTTCCCATTCCTCAAAATTCCTAAATAAAATGCAGAAAAAAAACTTTTTTTACTTTATTGTTTTCTTTATTGGCACCACTACATAATATGTACATATAATGAATTACCAATATTGATGTTTTAATTAATTGATAATATTGATAGGTTTAAATTTAAAATAAACAAATAGCTAATAGAATTATGATACCTGCGCTTAGAAAATGAACTGCTACGAATTATTGTATGAAGAGAAATATCTTTGTATCCATGTATGTGAATTTTGTATCTATTTATGTAGTGTATTTATTCTATGAATGAATTAACTCTATATTATGTCACGTATGGTGAATGTCACATATGGTGAATATTATGTATATTATGTCACATGTGGTGATATAATATACTCCATATTATGTCACATGTGATGAATTTTACTACCTATTTCTATAAAAAATATTTCTATATTTGTTAATATAAAACGGTGGAGGGTTAACTTTTATTTTTCCTTCCTATTCTGTCATCTTTTTTTTTTTTTCGAATTATGTTAGTTTCATACTGCTATTCATGCATCTGCATCATGTGCATCCAAATACAGGCCGAGAAGCCTTGTTAGAAATGCGATAAGCTCTTTACTTCGGTAACAATGTGACTGATTTTCTTTGTACAAGTATTAAAAAAAAAGAATTGTCGGTTGGCTCTAAGAAATTATATAAACAGTAAGTCCGCCGTTGTGAACCATATATGCAAAAAATTTGAGTTTTCTCTTGTAATATTACTATAACTAAATACATGTACAAATTACTAACTCGCCTTCATTAGAATCATTCAATAAACCTCAAAAAGTACTACATTTCTACGAAGTACCAGTTCTTCTCTCCCCTCTCTCCTTCCTGATCCGATTTCCTCCCTTCGGATATTTTTAGATCAATATATAGTAGTTTATATTTTATGCCACAAATTTATTTGTTTATTATAATTTATTTCCGCAACGCAGCATGAACCACTGCATTGCCACAAAAGCTTATGTGGCAATAAACTTCATGTTTTGTATTATATTGCAAATAAGTGCAAATAAAGAGATTGTTATGTGGTTTTATTTCCGTCTAAAATTAAAAGGAATGTTAATATTATTATTTTAACACAGTTTTAATGTTGTTAAACGCACAAACCTTTGTCATATGTTGACGTAAAACTATTTAAATTATGGCGGGGTGATAACATAGAGTCGTTGACCTAATTTTCAAGCGGGATGTTTTGGTGGGAACATGTAGGAAACATCATTTCCGAAGTCCGTCTTTTGAAATGGGTTGAAGAAAAAGTTTGAAGCATGCATCGGTTCAACCGCCTCAAGGCATCTGCATCGAATTTGTAGCGTAACACAAGTCTATATGGTCGATTCGTCATATTTAAACGACTATAAGAATTATGACTGTTTATATACCGGGCAGTAAACGATTCCGTGCAGCTTGGCCTATATGACCTGCTCGTTATTTTGATTCGGATTAACTCACGGTTCCAATCCCATACGGTAGCCTCCTCGAAGAGGGCGAACGTGGAAAGGACTCTGTTTCCCTTATCGCGATAGGGGGATCCTCTAAGACCTAGGGGAAGACCTTTGGGCGCTGCTGGGAAGTACGCCTATCGTGCGGCGTCAGAAAATAGACTGTGCACTCCCGAAATAACCGAGGGGGGTTTGGAAATTTCTCTTATACATTTCCAAAGAGGCGGGGGTGGTTGTTGATCTGGTGTCAGCTATTCTTGAACAGGTCTGTTAGCCACACGATCCCATGTGAAATACGGGCAAAGATTCGCGACCAATTCGACATGAATTACCGTTAACATCAGGTAGAGGCCGTTAAGGACATCAAATCCGTAACCAGACTGTAGGATGGAGAAATTCGTGTAAATTAGGTAGTAAGCGCTGACTGTGAATAGTGTTGACCATTAAGTCATTAAGTTTACTCAATAGTAGACAGGATGGCATGACGTCGAAATAACTTCCTGGAGTAACTTTTCTCCAGTAGTAATCGATACCTCTCAATGTTTATGTATTGGGTTCAGAAGCCGAACCAGTCTGTATAATCAAAATTGATTAGTGATAATCAAAAACTATGCTATAAGATAAATATTGCAATAAATACTACGACTGTTAAGCATGCATTAGGTAGCGAATGGTTTCGTGCAGCTTGGGCTGTGTTCCATCCAATGTGTTCTCGAATCGGCCCAACTCACGATTCAACTCCTATTCAGAAGCCTCCCCGTGTGAGGGACTACCCCGACAAGGAATCTTGTGGCGTCTCAGGCCTCACGGATGGTGGATCGGTTTCCCCGGGGGGATTGCCCTCCGGTGCTACTGGATGGTTTGCGCACCGTGCGGCGTCAGCCAATCGGTTGTACACTCTGACTAATTACTAAAGAAGTGTGGATGTTGACTTGTTGTAATGCTACTCTTGAAACGACCTATGGGCCACCCGATCATGAGTGGCATTACAGGCAAAGGACGCCGAGGTCCACGATAAATTAATATTGAATTACCGCTGTAATACAACCGGTATAGGCCACGCAAGCAAATTCGTTCCCGTAACCAGCCGGGAGGACGGAGGTATCCTGAAGGTTAATTCCATATGGATATATTGCCAAAACTGGAAGCCAGGGGGCGAAGTGGCCCCACTGGGTTACCTTTCAAGTGGCTCGCTGTAAGGCGTTGGCCTCTGGCGGGTTCGTAGTATTATTTGCTTATGTATATACACTACTGTGAAAAAGTCTTCGAACAGTTACCCACAAAATAAAAAAGGTGTTGTATTTTTTAAAGTAACTAAGTGAGCCGATTCCTTTTTTTTGACGGGCTTGTTCATTCATCGGAGGAGTCATAAAACTTTATTAGACATTTCTGCAACCTACCTGGGTTGGGAAACAATTAGAAGAGTGGACAATGTAGTGGATATATATATATATATATATATATATATATATATATATATATATATATATATATATATATATATATATATATATATATATATATATATATATATATATATATATATATATATATATATATATATATATATATATATATATATATATATATATATATATATATATATATATATAGATATGTGTATGAGTGTATGTATGTGTATGTATATATGTATATATTCTTATGTATTATGCAATGCAACGTAAGTTCATAACATCAAAAGAGTCAGCTCATCGATACCATTGATTTTATATAATCAATGTCGATACCTTTAAACAAAAAACAGCATCCCTAGATACGGGTCTCTGACCTAGTTAGGAATGCGGATAGACATTTTCACCATAGGATGTGCTCAGTCTCTCCCAACTCAACCATATATGTTAATGGTGTGTATATGACATAATTATAAAGTTATTGTAAATTAATAAATAAAAAAAAAAAAATAAAAAAAAAAAGTAGATTTGTATCGTCCTAAAGTTTTATACGATCACCTCACAGACAGAACGATCATTATCGTTGAAACTTTCGGAGCTGACGGGTTTGCCCGTTGTAGTTGACACAACCAAGTGTTGAGCATACCGCATGGCTTGATATAATAGCGGTGTACGCCCCTAAGCTAAAAGGCCGCATCTCCCATCGCCCTTCGTCTCTGTGAGAGAAGTCCTAATTGATAATTATACGCTTTCTGTATTACAATTACCCACATTACGCGTTTAATCGCCAATGCAATCGCAGAACGTAACGTCAATTTTGTAATATTTTAATTAATAGCCACAGTCGGAAAATCCACGGCAGATATACCATTTTGTATAAGGCTAGCCATCGGATGATGAGAAGGTTTGACATGGCATGAAAATATTTAGCTCTAATTAGTGCGAATTGTGGAACTCGCAGTATATTTACATATGTGTATGCAGACATCGTATACCGAGTGACATTTTAATTAGTGACAATTTTGAAGAAGGTGAATCAATACCAGCAAACAAGCAAGTTTTGATTTAAAAAATGTGAAAAACAATTTTTTTTATTTTTTTATATTTGGGAAATTTGAAAATATTGATTGATGAATAGAAGTTTGACAAGCGTTGAGTGCGGTGCTTTATCTAGCAATAGTAAAATACAGAGAGCCTACCGCTATATGGCGCACCACGTTCAACGCTTTTCATATTATTTTTCAAAGCATTAAAATTTTCATATTTCTTTTTTCCAATTTATATTAAAATTTCCTTGTTTGCTCTTACTGATTCAACCAGTTCAAGGATGTCACTAATTAAAAAATCATCCTATATATTCCATTATACGCCACACTATGATTAAACCATTCTGAAAATATGACAAGATTATTAGGAGACAATACAGGTTAGAACTCTATGCAAGTTATATAGAATCCTTGCGAATGGCGTGCTGCTTTATCTAGCCGAAAGCTTTTCCGCTCTATCGGCGCATGGCCGTCCTCTGAGATCTGAGTGCAATAACCAGTTATCCAACCCTGGTCACAGAAGCGACTTTTCTCGTTCTCCTTCTCTGTACTCTAAAATGCTTTACTGAATAATATCAAAACAGCCACCAGCATCACCACTTTCAAGGCCAGGCTCAAGGAGCACATAAATATTAAACCATTAACATAAACGATTCTTTTCCTCCCCCTTCTTCTCGTTCCCTTTCCTTCCTTCGTCGATTTTCTATACTCTGCGTCTTTATTTAGCTTAATTATTGTGTTGCCTTTATTTAGAGAAGAGCAAGTAAGCTTCGTACACTTCGTACATCTCCGCTATCGCGTGACGTGTTCGCGTTTCTGTGTCACACACGCGAACACGTCAATGTATTGGATAGCGTAGATTTCTCCACTGTACGAATGCTCCACGCGTACGAAGCCTACCTGTTCTTCCCTATTGTATATTTTTTCTAGTTTTCGTATTACTTTATCGTTTTAATTTGTATTGTTCTAACCAACTCAAAACTTGTATTATAACGTTAAGCTACAGGTTAGCTGATAAGTTAGGTTAGCTCATTTTTATTGAAATTAACAGTTTTTATTATTATTATTAAAAGTATGCAACAGTCTATAACGTGCCTATTCATGATTACCCTATTCATGATTAAGCTATGGTGTATGGTTAGTATTTTCCCGAGATTACCCCATTTTCAAGCGTACAGTTCAACAAATTTTTCAGAGGAAATAGCATCTCGACTCAGTTAGAAATAAGGCCGACTCTCCTTCTACCGGTGCATTGCATTTTGAGGGAACTCTTTTATTTGCTAAAGTACTCGACGCTCTGCTCACATTTTATATCCTGGCCGGAGCGACCATTACTTTGATTATATTGACAATGCCAGCTGCATCCTTGACATAGTGAACTTTCCTTCATGTCATACAATTCCATTTTGATTTTATATATATACTTCCTTAATATCAATTGAAGCTTACTTCTTAAACATTTCATTCTATTTATTAATCTGCACCCCTTTCCTCCTCAAAATTGCACCCCTTTCCTCCTTCTATGTCCTCTGACTGCAATTCATTGATATTGGCCAATTATAGTCCAAAACCAGCTTACTATCTTTTCACTCAACCCATTCAATTTTATTCACGATGAACAAATGTAGCACACATGGGAGTTTGGCGGCTTTTCAAAAACCGGCGGGCTCCCCACAGACGTTTGCTAAAGCTCTAATTATGATAACCACTTCCTCGGTGGAAGGTAAAGTGTAGAGTTTAAACAGCAGATTGACTCTGAAGAAATATATTATCAAGTGGCTCATGACGAAAAGTAGAAGCCAGTGCGAAGAAATGGTGACTCACATCCTGATTTAGACCATTTTTGACATATCTGCCGCTTGATACTTGACAAGAAATATAGTTGGTTGATTATGTTTAAAATAAAATAATAATTTTATATTTAACTAGCTGCGCCCAGCGGTTTCACCCACGTGGTGATAGAAAATTGTGATAATGATGATAGAAAACCATATATCTTTATAAATTATAGCCTATGTGTTATTCTGACGTGTAAGCTATATTATTGTAAAGTTTCATCAAAATCCATTTAGGTAGTTTTTGCGTAACAAACATCCATACATACATACAAACTTTCGCGTTTATAATATTAGTAGGATTAGATTTACAATCTTACATATATTATGTGCATAGTGAGGAACCATTTTAGGCTACTTAATTTATTTTTCAATTTTGTTGTTTATTTATTTATTCACTCAGAAGATTTCTTCCTATGGACACAAAAAATCTCTTGCACAGTCTCTCCTCTTGCCTCTCCTTGACTATGCAGATGTGGCTTATCTCGATTTATCAGAGGAACTGCTCAACAAACTTGAACGTTTGCAAAATGTATGCATACGATTCATCTTCGGTCTACGTAAGTATGATCACGTGTCCGACTATAGGGCACAGTTAAAGTGGTTGCCAATACGCCAAAGAAGAAATGTTCATATACTGGCTCTCCTATATCGTGTACTCACCCAATTAACACCATCCTATCTCCAGGAGCTTTTTGAACCACTAAGTTCCCACGGTCTCGTACTTCGGTCAGCCTCTGACAGTTTATTAAAAATTCCGAGTCATAATAGTGATTTCTATTCCTATTCTTTCTGTGTCCATGGTGCAAGACTCTGGAACGATCTCCCAGCAAATATACGAAACTCGCCTTCTTTACCATCGTTCAAGACTCACCTTAAGGATTACTACCTTTCTAAGAAGTAACCAGTTCTTCCCTTTCTCTCCTGTTCCTCTCCCAATTTCCTCTCCTCGGGCACGATTAGTCTTAAATTCTTCCACTTGTCTGTATGTTATGTAATAATCTTTATTTTCACTATGCGCGCATGTACCACTATGTTTAGGTTAGCTGTAAGATATTGCCATGTCGCAATAAGCTCGCCTTTTTTGTATACTTTTTTTTAGTGCAAATAAAGAGTTTATTATTATTTATAGCTTTATTTATTTAAAAATATATATATTTTCTTTTTCTTTATTTAATATTAGTTATTTATTTATATATTTATATATTACCCTATGTTTTTAAAATGAATGAAAAAAATAAATAAGTCACTGTCTTAAATATTATATATCTAGTGGATTGATAAAATCCATACAAATATAATCCTATCTGCTTCGCAACAAAAAAAGTTGTAGTAATATTATTATTTAGGTATACTTCTTTTTTGCCAAAATATTTATTGTTTTGTATTGAATATTTTTATAAAATATAAAATAAATAAATAGAAAGAAACCAGATAATAATATCTAATTGATTTTAGGCTTAAAAAGTTTAGAGCGATACTCCACTGAACTTAAAAAGTGACAAAAATTGACCATTCTTGAGCACGCTCTAGAACATGTGTTTATAACATTTTCTCTTGATTTGGACCATCGTAAAAATTAAGTCACTAAATGTTAATTGTAGGAAAATTTTATTTACCTACTTTAATTTTAAGAGCAATACTAAAAATTAAAATGTACATCGTTTGTGAGTTATAAAGGAAAAACTAAAATATTGCGGTTTTTCGCGGTTACTGAAGTTAGTTCCGGTTTCGCTGTTCCTCTGGCTAGGCGGCAAAGTTGAAAATCGGAAAATCCTGACATGCCGAATTTCCTAGAATTTTCACACAGATTAATTCATCTTCTTCCTCCCATTTTAAATTGAATACCTGCGTCTCCCTTCTTCCAATTTGTATAAGCAGAGATGTGCTGATACTTTTTACATTCAGCAAAACGTCGGAATAAAATGCAAAACCAGGAAAATTTAAACCTTTCATCGGCTTAGCGCCGGACCGTCCCGCTTAAATGCAAATTACAAATTTAAATTCTTCTTATTTGAATTTTTCGACGTGCGATGGAGAGTTGTGCGGAGGATTACTTGTTCGGCCTTCACCATTTTATTAATCTAAAAATGTGTGTAAAGTGTTGAGCTATTGGAATTCTTTGAAATATACATATTATACATATATAAATTTACACGGCCCGTTGGAATATTGGTTAGGTTGTCCAATCTTACATTTTCCGTTAGGCTAAAACTACTGAAATCGCATTTCAAATATGTCGATCGAATGCAATAACAAGACACAAACTTTCACATACCTTACACTACACTACATATAAACACTTCATAGTGGTTAGTTGTTAGAGATTATCGTATCATAATAAACCCGCCTATTGTCAAACTTCATTAATAAAGAGTAGAAATGATCAAAAACAAAACAAGAATTCTTACTTCAATCATATTTATTAAAAAAAATCGGTTGTCACTTCAAGACTTTCACGGCATGTAGCCAATGACTGTTGTCTGAATATTAATTTCATAAATAAAATCGATGATCGCCCTCTCTCGGCCGAAGGAAGAAACCGTTTGGGATCCGTTCTACAATCGTTTCGGGCGGCGCAGTTTGTTTCCCGGCTAGCCTCGAGCGGCTCGGCGTCAATATTTGAAGAAAATGTATGGCGGAATTGAAACACTATTATTGTGGCTTGTATATGAACTATTCGAACCAAAATTTCAATATGTGATTGCGCCCCAATTTCAAGTCCAATATGTCGATTGACATATCACTGGTGCGTTCCTTGGTGGATCGATTTCAACCACAGTCTTTTTAACTCTTACCATAACCGAACGATGCCTTCATGCCAGATTTCAGCTCAATCGGTTTAAGCGTTTGGGCGCTATCGTAGGGAAATACACACACACACACACACACACACACACACACACAGCCACACACAGAGTCAGATCAACAGACATATAGACAGACTTAAACTGGAAATTGTCTGAAATCGTCTCAGGGATTTCAAAGTGGATATTTCCTTATAAATAGATATTAAAACGAATTTACCGCGTGAATTTTGTGTTATGGTGTTATATTTTTAATAGTATTTTAATTTTTACCCTATAGTAAAAATGCACACTGTGCTACAGGTGCTACAAATTTCACCTGGTAAATTCGTTTTTAACCTATTTATAATATCAAACAACTGCGATAGTCTTCGATTTCATATGGATATTCCGCCTTCATCTCGAATAAAAATGTTTCGCGTTCACAATACTTTCCCTCCTAGTCGGTTCGTGGGCCTAGAGGAAATATAGGTACATACCTCTCTTGTAGTAATTAAATTTGCGATAGTAATATAAATGTTATAAGATGGGTATTTCCCCTTTCTCAGCAGAACGTAGACGCATAACACCCATATTTCATATCCCCTAAAGTCCGCCGGGTCTTCCCCCGCATTATCTGAATCCTGACGTTTTATAAGGGTGTAACAACTAAATCGAGTGACTTTGCCTCCTTTGTTTTTAATGTTCATTTAATAAACATTTGAAAAATATTAGAATACCTATTGTCTATGTTTATAGATTTGAAGGTCGTATTTGCTTAGATTAAATTGCTTTTCATGCGGAATATAATTTTTTAATAAAAGATTTAAGTTAGATGTCTCAAACGAAAGTATGTGGGTGTTCTTTACTGTCTAGTTCTCAGTAAAGCAGTAACTTTAGGTAATTGATTTTGCATCCCTTTTTTCAAGAAAAAATATTTTTTTTACATATTGTTTGTAAAAATCTGTGTATGTGTAATTTTTATAAGAGTAATAAAATGATAATAATAATTTTGTAAAAAAAAAAATAATTATTATCATAGCAAAATATTAAAATTCAATCGAGTCTAAAAATTACTAAAATGGTGGAAAAAAATATCATGACAACTTGAAAATTGAGTTTTTCATGGACAGTCGACTTCGTAATTTGCGAAAATTGCATGAGATTGTTGTGTGAACCCCTCACATGTGAGGCGTCCAATAATGGATGCATATGGCAAAATGTATGTAAATTTATATAAATGTAAATATAAATGTAAATGTGCGCCGCTCTATAGTAATCCGCTCTATAGTAATGCTATAGCTCTATAGTAAACCCCGCTCTATGTAAATGTAAATGTAAATGTAAATATAAATTTATATACATTTTGCTGTAGGCAAACCCGAGCTAATTGCCAGTCATTTGCGAAGAACATTGGCAGTAGGATTTTCAAATTAAAATCGAATATACAATCTTGTAATAATTTTGTGATATTAGCTGCACGGAAAGCTGATATTAACTGCACGAAAAGCTATAGGTAGGGGTAGACTAGGGGCTAGATATTTTTTTAGGGAATCTTTCTATGACAACATTTTATGTAATTGATATAAATATATAATAGTGTGTTTAGTATCTTACTTATCATGATGATTTAAACGAATATTTGTATAATAATGAGAACCCGAAAAATATTTCATACGTAAAACAAATATCGGGAACATTGGAAACATCAATTAAAAATGCCACTCGTTGAATTGCAAATTACAATGTAGGTATTTATAATATTATGCGAAAAAATATTTAAAAAAACTGCTATTAGTATGGTTCAGATGAAATATTGGTGACTTCCTTGTAGTATTTTCTTTAGCAGCGAAGCTAGATTTACTATGTATATATCTACACTGACAAAAAAATAACGATTTATTACACGGGAAAAATACATGTTATTATATACTAAATTAAATATGAAATATTATCCTCCTTACGAATTTATCAATACATAGTCGCTATATTTGCATTTACAAGACTGATGTTGATCCTGACCGAGTTCCGTGTCTGATCTTGCGATGATAGAAGCCTCAATCAACACTCATGCCGACGTATTCTTCAAGGATCGAAATTCGATTTCTTTTTATTTCATGCACACCCCTATTCTTCCCTGATCTCAACCCCACCCCCCTCCTTGCTCCCCTTTAACCCCTGCTTTGTCCCAACCGTCAATGGGAGTTTCTTAATTTTGCTGGTTTATTAACTTCGCACGAGGAATTCGCGGCCGCTCTTTCATAACCGCCCATTTTCAGAAAGAAACGTCCGACGACCGTCCGCCCCCACAGAGCGGAAGAGAGAGAGACCGCAGCGAGAACTTTCTTAGTCTCGGCCACAGTGAAATTAAAGCAATTCGCCGTTTAATGAGGACGTTTCATTAATTATTGAGCAGAGATGGAAATTGTAGGCATGTGGTTATTTCTTTTTCGCCTTTTCTGTGTCGTTTTATCTTTATATGTCAAAATTCAGCCTGCGTCTGCATAAATGAGCATGTCTGTGCTCGCAGAACTCGAAAAGCAGTCGATCGGTTGACTTGAAATTTTGACATACCGTTACATTCGAATACGAGCGGCAAAAGTCTTCCCGCACCTGTTTTTTTTTCAGATTTAATACTTTATTCATTTATTTGTTTGTACATTTAGCCCCATTGTTATCAATGTTATAAGTAACTCGGAAAAATTGAACACCGAAATGCAGCTAATGCTCAGTGCCCACCTAACTAGGACTTAAATGTCCCGTATCTAGGCGGGTCAGAGTAAATAATGGAAATAAGTAAAACAACTTACGTAACAATTAGCCTAATTAAAGTAAAAAAAACCTTTTTATTTTTATATTCAATGATTGTGCTTAATTAAGATTGAATAATATATCAGAATAAATAAATAACATAGGTAATACAATATGGCAAATACACATATACGTAAATACGATTTTAATAAATAATAGATGCTATATGGTATAAACATATTTATAATTAATTTAATATAATGTTTTATTTAATATAATGTTAGTATAGTAGTAAAAAATATAATGTTAAATCTACGATGCGTTTCTATATCGGTGCGTTTCCCATTCATTTTATATCAGACTTAGTTGCAGCGAAGCTTGGCACGGTTTAGCTAGTAAGTTAATATTGGTTAAGATTGTAATAATAAAGAAGATAGATAAAAACGTACATAGACGATGCACATTCGTATACTGATAACGATACGAATGCTAACACCGATTCGGGCGCGGATGCCGATTTTGCTGTGGATGCTGATACTGATGCGTAGCCAACTCGGACGCAGATGGAGACTTTGATATTTTTTCTCGCACTTACCTGAAACAGAAAAGAAGGGAAACATTAGTCGACGTTTATAGATGAGCTGCACAAGTATCCTTTAATTTTCGAGACTGCCACGTCTCTGAGTATAGAAGCAGATTTCATTGGCTTTGAATACGTGCACGTAGAAACCTGCATATTTTCCCCCTTCTTTATAACATCCTCAAAACTCATATCCCTCCCTCCTACCTAACCGAAAATTCACTCATTTGGGAAGTCATATTCTTACACTCTTTTACAGTCAGGATAGTAAAATTGCGATTCCTACTCCTATTTTTCATTTATTTAAGAGCCCTATCACATTTTTTTTTCAGAATGGCAAGAAAAGTGGATTTTTGGCGTTCTAATTCCAAGAAATGAAGAGATTTCTACAAACTTTAATTACTGAATTACCTGGACCATTTCTTGATGTTGACCATAGCGGCCTTTAATTTTAGATATAACGAATATTATTTACTTATTCAGCCCATTTTCCGAAAGTCGTTATTCGTAAAACGCTCGGAAGGCAAACTTTGAGCTCCTTAAAACAGTAATATCACTACAACGAAAACCGTATACTATTTTTTTTTATGTCCGTCGTGTATTCTTGATGTACACTACGGCTTTATTTTTTCGTTTTTTGACCACATATCCAAGGTATACATTACTTACAATTACACAAAATTAAAAAAAAATCTTCCTGTATCATTCTAATTTTCTCAGAAATAAAATAAGATTCTTATATAATACTTATACTATATTAAAGTTCACTCTTTTAGCAATACGACATAATATAAATTATTGTCATTAGAAAGGAGAAAACACTGCAAAAAACAATTAGAAATTGTGTATATATTTGCTTGCGCAAGAGAAGAGCGCTCAGTGCCGCGGTTTTCTCCCAGGGTTGAATAGTTATTTATTTATTTATTTATTTATTTATCCTATCTTTTATAGTTACATCCAAAAAAAATGCGTTCATTTTTTCAACTCATTTTAAAAGAATACCTACGCTATTTTGTAATACGGCTCTTAAGTATTCCTTTACCGTTGATGCAGCTAGACTATGGAACCAGATCCCGTCCATTATAAGAAACGCATCAACGGTTTTTAGGTTTCAAGTGTTTCTAAAAAGCATTTCATATCCCTAAATCCCTAGTTATCCTATGTCTCATCCCATACTCTCCGGTTTTCCGCTCTTCGCGAATATCCTTTAAATAATAAAATTAATAATAATAAAACGCTTTATTTGCCAAATCAAAAAGGTAAGCTTATTGCCTAAAAGCAATATTACAGCTAATCTTAACCTAGTGCAACAGTTCATTATGCGGCAAAAATAAGATAAACTAATAAATTTAATTTATAAAAGTAAGTCAATCATTTAAATTCAGCATAAAAACAAAAATAATTTTTAGAATAAAACAGACAAAACCTATAATGACGCAAAGGACGCAATAGGGATGGGGGGGGGGGATAGGGAAAAATAGGGAAAACTTTATGAGCGTGGGTTCAACTGCGTTTGAAGCAAAACAAACTCGGGACTATCCTTATACGTGCGGGTACAGCATTCCGGACACGGACTCCACGTACGGAGCCCGTCGTGGGCAATATCATAATTATATTGAAAAAAATGACATTTTTGATATTTGATTAACTTTTCTTTGATATTAGGTGTTTCTATTTATTTTTCTCTATTGAAACCTAAATCACTTCCACAAAAGTTGCCTGTATATTGTAATTCTAGCAGTAAGTTCGTCTGTTTAGTGTTTTGTCCTAAAATGTGCAATAAAGAATTTCTATTTATCTAGTCTCGAACATCGATAAACTCGGCAATTATTTATATTTAAACTTGCCGCGTTTGGCAAGGATTCAAACGGCGCGCGCCCGCATAAAGAAACCGATTCGACAAAACCGTATGTTCATTCACAAGATACAATAAGGCGAACATTCAGTCGCGCCGCTTTCCAGCTCGGAGATTTTTCATCCATTCATTCCAGTGTGTATAGTGCAGATCCTATCGCGCGCATCTCGTCGCGAGCCAGCTAACAACCCATAAGTACAACTCGAACGGGGCGCGCCGCTTTGACAGCGCCTACTACATCTTGGCGGGACTGCACGTTAAACATTACGTCTCTTCATGCAGTGGTCGCAAAATATATTTGTTTTAATAGATATATAGAGAGTAAAGGGTGTAATAAGCGAGAGTAGCGAGCTAGAGAGTAAAGAGTTATATCTGGACGGAGAGCTGTGCATCAGCGTATTTCAGTAAAATTATAATTATTGATGCTGATGTTTGACTGACGACTAATGATTTTTGACTATTTATATTTTTATTCCGTGTGATAATTTATTTTACTTTTTCAACGCTATTACGTTAAATATTAGGTCCTAACCTATGGAACTTCCGACCCTCAATCAAGGTTAATTTGAACTCAAATATCGAAAGTTGATTTTAGAAATCAAAATTCAAATTTATTTCAAATTAAAGATAGTGTAGTTCTGTTTCTGAATCAGTAATTTATTTGTTTTCGCGTCATTTCATTTTATTCTGACCTCTATGAAAATGTTTCAAAATCGCCATATTGTCGAATATGAGTTCCGTCGTAGCACCAGGCAGATACAGCTCGAAGAATCGACGATGTGTTCGGACCAGACACCACTAACAAACGTACGGTGCGTTGTTGGTTCCAACATTTAATTTCTTGAAATTTAGCTTTAAAGAACGAGCCCCGTGGACGGCCGGAAATGCGAGCCGATAATGAAGAATTGAAAATGATAGTGGACGCTCGACCGGTCGCCACGAAAGACGGTCGCCAAAATAGAGGAGCTGCGACTGGAAACTCTCTGTCTCCAGTATTGGGGAAAATTTAGTCGACTAACGATTGACCACTAATATTGATTACTTTAATCGTGATTAACGACTAACGATTGAATCGTTTAATCGTCAATCGCGACTAAAAATTAATTAATCGTCAATCGTAATCATGACTATAAATCGCGATTGATATTCTCGACAGCGGTCAACTTCAATTTTTGTAAGTTTTTTGTTGGTCACGTTTCGTTTTGATCGGTCGTTCGCTCGGCCGGTCGGTCTGTTGGTCAGTCGGTGGGCCGGCCGATCGGTCTGTCAATCGGCCGATCAGCCGGTCGTTCGGTCGGTCGGTCGGTGGGCCGGCCGGTCGGTCGGTCGGCCGGTCAACGGGTCGGACGGTCAGCCGGTCGGTCAGATGGTCGGTGGGTCGACCGGTCGGTCGGCCGGTCGGTCAGCCGGCCGACCGGCCGGCGAAACCGGTGAAACTAAATACAGTCAACCAGTAGATATAATAAAAAGAATTGTCGGGTGGCATCTGAAGAGCAAATTAGTCATAATTGACTATTGACGACTAATTGATTTAGTCATGATTACCTAAATCGCGATTAACTTTAGTCAAGACTAAATTATGATTATTTTAATTATGATTAATTTAATCAATTATGATTAAATTAATCATAATTGCTTAGTCGATTGAAACATTTAATCGATTGACCTAACACTGCCCGTCACCAACCGTACTCTCCGGACATTGCTCCAACTGATTTCCCTTGTTTTCGGAAATTAGATAAATTCTTTGACTTTTACAGAAAGCTAGGATAAACATCCTACTTAACCAATAACATAATGATCATGAAAGCTCCACTCGGTTGCGAACCGGCGGATATTTATTGTCGAGTTAATATTTTTTCTGAAAGTTTTTGGGGAATATAAACAAAAACCTAATGAATTTTCAAAGTTTTCCAAGTAGTTTAAATTATTCATAAACTAATTGACTTATCGGCCGTCTGACCAAATGGCAAAATCAATGAGACTCTAAATACAATCGACCAATAGATATAAAATAGAGGGAATTGTCGGATGGCATCTGAATAGTAAGTTAGTCATGATTTACGATTGATCGTTGACGATTAACAACTAATTTATTTAGTTGTTAATCGTCAAACGCGATTAACTTTAGTTACCACTAAATTAATCGTGATTAAATTAATAATGAAAAATTTTTATCGATTGAACCAAGACTGTCCGTCACCCACCGTACACTCCGGACCTTGCTCCAAATGATTTCCAACCTTTTTTCAGAATTTAGGCAACTTCTTTAACTTTTAGAGTAAGGTAGGATAACCATCCTACCTAACGAATATCATCATGATCATGAAAGCTCGACTCGGTTGCGAACCCCTGTCTCGAGAGCGGCGGCGGGCGCGCGCGGACGTCCCCATTCGCCACATAATGTCCTGGTAATGATATCTCTTGCCAGTTAGGACTTTTATTCTCGCTCCAGTCGCCGGCGCTTTTTTCCCTCCGCCCGCCGCGCGCCCGCCCTCGAGATAACTTTGATAGTGGCAGCCGTATAATGTCCGGTTAGGAGACGGGTGGACGTCGGACGGTCGACGGTCGACCGTCGACACCCTACGCGTTATTCTTTCCATTTTAACCGACGCGGTAGGGGACGCCTTCAATGGCACTCTTTCTCCAAAGTAGCTAGTTTATGACGACGTTTATTCCGAACTTGGAAATTGGAACCTGATTTTGCGGAAATTTCATTGGGGAATATTTTTTTAAAAAGAGAAGCGTCTTTCGGGTATTAGATAAGAATGTCTGGAATCAGCCAGAATGGCACTGGTCTGGGGTATGCCAGTACAACCACGAGCGACGTGGACTTGAAGAAGTCTCTTTTGCGGGGAGATTACGACAGCAAGAGTATGGCTAATGCTATTGGCCTTCAATGCCAGAATGATTGGACAACAATTGGGGACTTTTGCATTCCGCCTCCAATGCACTGGAAGGTAATGCTCTATGACTGGACGCCAGAGATGCTGAAATTTTATTTGAATGCCTTTCAGCATACACTTCCAGACCCCAGTAACCTCGCTCGTTGGAGCTTTGCCGAGGATAGTTCTTGTCCCCTCTGTAGCAATACCCCTTGCACAGCTAGACACATTCTAGCTGGCTGCAAGGTGGCCTTAGATCAAGGACGGTACACTTACCGCCATGACAAAGTTCTCGCTGTTATTCGCGAGGTAATTAGTCTCTCAGTGGCTCGTGCCAACAAGGGTTTGACAGTATCCTCCAAACCCCCAATACAGTTTGTGCGGGATGGCTCTAAAGGCAAAAAACATTTAACTACAAAACCTTTCTCAATAATCGAGAAAGCTACAGATTGGATTCTGGAGGTTGATTCGGTCTCTAAGCAGTATAAATTCCCTGAAAGTCTCGGATGCACAGCCCTCCGTCCAGATATAACTCTTTACTCTCTATATCGGAAGGTGGCTCTTATTGTAGAATTAACTGTTCCATGGGAATCAAATATCCCAAAAGACCACGAGTACAAATTAAATAAATACCATGATCTTGCAAATGCCGTAACCCGGAACGGCTTCACTGTTCACCTTCACGCGGTGGAAGTTGGCACTCGTAGCCTGCCAGCTAAATCTCTATTTCACCTCTTTAAAGATCTTGGCCTTTCCAGAAAAATAATCAACTCTTTCTTAGAAAAATTATCTAAAACTGCGATTTGCGCTTCTCAAATTCTATGGCTTCGAAGGGGGAGTGAATGGGTGGTAAGGTGAACGCTCACATGTGGCAAGACAGCTGTCTTAAACCTACCACAGCCGGTTCGTAAGTCCGGAATCCACTGCTCACCCCCCAGAAGTGTAAAAAAAAATAGTATTATGATGGGCCCGACTCCGGTCGGTGAATTCCATGGCAGCTCCGTTTGTATTTATTTATATAAATCATAACAACTATATAGTGGTGTGATAGAGAGCAGTGTTCGGCAAGTTTTCGATGGTGGATCCAATCTAAGTACCTATCAAATAAAATGATCACCATGTACTACTCATATGATTTTGGAATCAATAGAGAAAATGTCGGATAAGATTTGATATCATATCTCTATTACTTTCGTATACCACGTTTGAATCTCAAATAAAAAGCAATAGAGAAATGCGTCATCTCGTACAGGTCACTTACCTCAACCGTTAAAAAATACCCCTCCCCTCCCCCTACTACTGTCTCTGTGCTCGTGTAACAAAAAGTGGGCAGTACAGTTGGGTGGTGTCGACTACAACGGGCGAACCAGTCACCGCAGTCTGGTATAACGATATGTAATCGTTCTTTCAGCCGTGGGATGAGCGTCGACAACCCACTATCTAGCTCCACTAACTAGCCCGCAAGAAACCAACCCTTACCGCCCGGCACCGGGTGGTTAATCCAGCGGACAGACCAAGCGCCCTCGCTACCAGTTATGGTCAGGTTTCTCCGGCCTCCCGACTGGTTTCAGGTTCGAGGTTGCTTGCGCTGTCCTATCATATACGTAGCGGTGATTCGGTGTCTACCGAATCTATCGCGGACCACGGCATCCTTTCCCCGGCTCTTCACCCGGTATCGGAATGTGAAGTAAAGATCGCAAATTTGAAGTGAAGTAAAATCGCTCCTCAAACACGATTCGCCGATTGAAAAGGAACTACGAAAATCATCTTCAAATTGCAAACGTATCGTTATAATACTCCAGCTGTCCCGTCCCTCTAACCTACATAAATGGGCGCAACTTTTTTCTCTTTTCTGCAGACTTTGTGTTTCCGGGCCATTAACTCTACGCGACAGAAAAAAGAGGCAGAGAGAAAGAAGCGAGAAAGAGTTCGTTAACAAGACGGTTTCAGCAACTGAAATATCGCTTACAATTTTTGCCGCTTTTGGCCTGCGTTTGAAGTTTCAGCCGCCGGTTAGCGCGCAGCTGTAGGTTTAGTCACGCGAAAATCGTAGATTCTCCATAGGCATAGTGTTTCATTTAATATTGCCATCGTTAGTAAGGATTTATTTTCCATTAAGCAATTAGGGATACCCCTTTAAATTCAGGCTATTTAATTAGCGACACATTCAAGTGGGTGAATTAGTACGAGCAAATAAGCAGGTTTTAATACCAAAAATTTGGAAAAAAACAAAAAATATATATTTATTTAATATTTGGTTAATTTTATATTTGAAAAAAAGTATAAAAATAGTTGAGCGCGTTGCGCCATCAATCGGTAGGCAGATCTCGTACAGAGAAGAGAGCGTATACATCAAAATTATCATTGTTGCGATCTGTGTTAATTTATTTGTGAAAACACGGAAGCGGGTTGTTAATTCGTGAATTAGTCTCTGAATGGGAAATTTACATTGGCTTATGTATTTAATTAGAGAGTATTAATTAGGGAGGCGCAGAGTGTAAACTTTTCAGGCTCGATGCGAAATAAGAAACATTACTTCGCCTTGTGATAAAGTTTCGTAATAAGTCGTACGATAATTTTGTTTCGAATCATAACTTTTGGGAGCCCGGGAGATTTTTGGAGTAAACTAAATTTTGCAGTGTAGTTAATTGTCGTTTATAAGACTTTCTATTATACAATACAATACAATCAACTACTCCAGTAGATAGAATAAATAGATATTCCTACACTTGGATACGTAACAAAATTAAATAATAAATAAAACTATCAAAATAGTTGTGATGGCTGTAATATTATATTTAACATTACTTACATACAAATTAACGCTTATTATTAATAGTCAGGCACAGTATGTAAATAGGTTATCTGCTCTTATATTGTACGGTACCGGGTTCAATTTCCGGCTGGATCACCATTTCCCAATGGGATAAAATTAATGGAATTGCATTTTCAATTCTGTCGATTAATAAAATAACAAGACACACAGATTACATGGACACATACATATGCAATTTAAACCACTGTGATATAATAAAAGGGAATTGCATATTCTACACATCACTTTACGTGTATCGAGGAATATCAGAAAAAAATAGATATCAGAGAAAAGCATTTTAGAAGACGTATCACGGGTTTGCGTCCTATTATGGACGTCTAGACAGTGCATATTTATTTACAATAGATATTTATCTACAACTACAATACAATACATGGCCTAGTGGTATAGTGGTTAGGTCGCCTAGTTTACACTGTAAGGTTCCGGGTCTGATTCCCGGCTGGTTCACCATCACTATCCTTTGGGATAAAATTAACGGAATTGCATTTCGATTCTGTCGATTGAATAACAAGACGCACACTTACTTACACATAAGTTACCCGCTGCATACATATAAATACTTCATAGAATGGTTGGTTGTAAGAGATTGTCGTATGATACTAAACCCGCCCATTGTGAACTTTTACAATAAAGAGTGGTACCAAACAAACAGTTGTCTATTCGACTCTTATATAAAATACAAATATAGCAATGAATTACTTCAGTGGATAGGCATTACTACTCTTGGATGCGTCACATAATAACATGTTAAAAAATAATTATTAAACACACAATTATCGTGATAGTTGTCATGGCTGTTATATTCAATATTTTTTACTTAGAATTATTAAAAATAGTATAATATGAATTAATGGACAGGGAGTAGGTATAATTAATTATAGTATAAATGCAAAGTCTATGTTAATTATCAAGATACGAGTTTTATTAATTTCAACGGGAATCTTATTATCGCATTAAAAATAACATGTTGAAAAAACATATTTTTTATTTGTATTTTTAATACAGAATATTCTAGTGTATGATATGTAATAGGCTGCGCTTTCTTGCTGTAGATAGCTGAAACGAAAGTTAAGTCTTTATAGCTACGACGTTAAAACTTTAGAACATCGCCCGCTGTAGTTAACGTCCCCAAAAAGTACCTAACCGACTCTTGTAATTTATCACAACTTCCTGCTAATATTCGCCCTAAAACCGACATCCACATAACACACAAATAAAACGACTTCCATCTTTATTGACATAAATCTGTTTGAGTTATGATTTAATTAATCCCTTGGAAAGCTGAGAGCTCCTAGGAGCACAGAATCATATGAAAGAGGAGTTACTATAACATCAGATGTGTCATAAGTCGATTCGCCGCCTTTTTAGTTTACTCGCGTACAAATTATACAAATAAGAAATGTCACATATCTTGACGACGGCTGAGCCGAAATATTGATATACATTTTATAACAATCATTAATATTTAAGAAACACTAATCGCCTATTATTTTCCAGCATTCATTCTCGTCTCGCATTGTTTTGTTGCCGCTGTGTGAGGCCATTTTAATCGGATTCTAGTGCCACAGCAGGAAGCACCAGCAAACACTGAGGGAGGAGAAGAAGAAGGCGTGGAGTCACTCCTGGTCACCACAGACCAGATAAGTGCCCTTTCATTATTTTATCATTTCATTTATTTAGTGATAAACATAATTTCAATTTGAAAATATATATATATATATATATATATATATATATATATATATATATATATATATATATATATATATATATATATATATATATATATATATATATATATATATATATATATATATATATATATATATATATATATATATATATATATATATATATATATATATATATATATATATATATATATATATATATATATATATATATATATATATATATATATATATATATATATATATATATATATATATATATATATATATATATATATATATATATATATATATATATATATATATATATATATATATATATATATATATATATATATATATATATATATATATATATATATATATATATATATATATATATATATATATATATATATATATATATATATATATATATATATATATATATATATATATATATATATATATATATATATATATATATATATATATATATATATATATATATATATATATATATATATATATATATATATATATATATATATATATATATATATATATATATATATATATATATATATATATATTTTAGAAGAAATTATATGACTGAGAATATTTCGACACTAGTCGTATTCATCTCTATGACATTTCTGTGAAATGTCATAGAGATGAATACGACTAGTGTCGAAATATTCTCAGTCATATAATTTCTTCTAAAATATATATATATATATATATATATATATATATATATATATATATATATATATATATATATATATATATATATATATATATATATATATATATATATATATATATATATATATATATATATATATATATATATATATATATATATATATATATATATATATATATATATATATATATATATATATATATATATATATATATATATATATATATATATATATATATATATATATATATTTCTGCATAACTTTACTATTATACTATATAATATAATATAAGATATTAAACAAAATGTACTATATTGTAATATAATGCAAAAGAATAATGCTCTAATATATTTACATCGTTATATTTATATATTTGTGTATGTATGTATATGTATGTGTGTATGTGTATATGTATCTATATGAGTACCTACGTCAGTTAGGCTTCTCCACCAAGTCAGAAAATAAGTCGTATGCCCAGATACAGGCTATATTTGGTCTAGTTGGGTATGCGCCGAGCATGGTCATGTGAATGTGGGTCGTTGTTTCTTCGCACCATTACTTGGTATGACCATTTTTATGTATTTTATAATTATGTTTGAAACAAATAAATAATGAAAAAATACTTTTCGAGAATCAAACGATAGTTTATTTTTCAATAACGTAGCTATTAGTGCATGAATTATATCAGCCCAAATCAAACCATTACGTCACAATCATACTACCTCAACGAAGCTTTTACCTGGTTAAAAAGTCATGGTCTTGCACTTCGTTCAAGTCAATATAATAATCTACTTATCCGAAATCATAAAACGACTTTTCTGTCCTACTGCTTCTCCGTACATGCCGCTCGACTGAGGAATTAGCTTCCTCCAGCGAGTAATGGCGCTGGCTCGCTTTCCACATTTAAGCAATTATCGAAAAAGCACTTTTTTACAATAAATATGATCCACAAATTCTAACCTTTCCTTCATCCTTCCTTATCTTATTTTGACCATTTATGTATTTATTTATAATATGTATTTATGTCCTATTCGAATATTTAATTATTTATTTATTTTTGGCTTTAGATACACATAAAATGCATAATATTTCTTTTATTTTAAAAATAACATTTTAAACTTTATCTATACTAATATTATAAAGAGGTAAAGTTTGTGAGGTTGTAGGAAGTAATCTCTGGATCTACTAAACCGATTTTAAAAATTCTTTTACTAATAGAAAGCCACGTTATTTGTGAGTATCATAGGCTATATATATTAATCCGCAAAATGAAAAGACTTTTTTGTTGTAGTCGGATTTGCAAACTAAGTCGGAGAAAAAACGATCGAACGAAAATGTTTATAACTAACGCTGCCTTAATGATGAGAGATATATGATTAAGTTCTAGAGAAAAGTTGTAGAGCTTGATAATGCCTACAAAAAAGTCAGCGACAGCATATGCCGAAATTTTATATTTAATCACAAAAGTAGTTTTATATAATAAAAAAATAATTTAAATCGTTAGGTCATGTTTATTGGTCATATTATAAACAATTATGTATTAATATCAAAATAATTAAATTTATCATCTCAAGCGTTTGAAACAAAAGATTTTTCCCTTTTACTGCATATAATTTCCGCTTTACTGCATACATGGTTAAAGAGGTACGACACTCACAAATAAGACACTCACAAGAAGACACTCACAAATAACGGTAATATAGTCAAATTGGCATGCAAATACGTACATACATATGCAGTAAAAATATAACTTTTCGTTTGGCAGTCTGGAAATAAATCATAGCACTCAGTACTAATCGAACCACACTCATAATTTCATCACAAGTAAAAAGTTTTACCGCCCAATGAAGTGGGCACGGGTCAGCTAGTCGTAAATATAGTACGTAAATTTTTCCACCAACATGTTGGTTGACTGAGGGATATTGTTTAGCTAGCAGTAAGTCTGCCATTGTACGTTAAATATTTTATTGTGCAATAATTAGAGTTTTCATTTCATTTCAAAATATTCAACTTATCAAAACTGTAATTAAGTTTTAAAGTAAAAATAAAATAAAACAATAAATCTATAGCGGTTGTAGGTTAGCAAGGAAAATATATGGCTTCTATATAAAATAAATAAATGAATGCCGAATTTATCTAAATAAAAAATAGTGACTTGCAACAAGTCCTAGTATTTAGTTGAACGGCATCACTAAACCTGGTGCCAGGTGCGCAGCGGGAGACATTAAACAAAGCCTCGCATATTATTTAACCTAAAATGGCTAATTGTTAGGTCTCTGATGATGGTATAGGTAATAGGCAAAGGGAGAGTCGCGAGACGTGGATTCGATCACCATGGCAAATTACATGATTGAAAAGCAAGTTAAAATATTATATTCGAATGACCGATGTTCTCAAAGTCAACATAACCCAGGCCATCGCTTAAATTTTACCGGATCTATGCGGGAGAATCTAGCCGCGGGTGCCGAGAGTGCGAAGCCGCGGCGGACATTTGAACGATGTCATATTCCACACATAATGGCATACATGGGCCTTTCAAATAAAAAACTAATTTTGTTAACCCTTCAAACACGGGAGGCGCTCACTGAGTGTTCAGCTCGATTTCGTACGCTATTATCGCGTTGAATATAATTTTTGTATTTCCGCTATTTCCCCGTTGAATCATTTTCTGTTTCTCTGTAATATTGAGAGTCGCATTTTCCATGTTCTCGAGTCGCAAGGCTAACGGGAACGGACAAGTTATAACCTGTATCGTAGAATATAGACCAAATCTTGTTTTATTGCACATACTGGTCCCGATTGCGTTTCTTTGTGAACTAAAACCAAAATTAGTCCAAGCGAACGAGACAGAGCAATACGTTAGAGCGGAATTAGAAACGAACGATCGTCGATAAATACTACCTATCGAACTTATACTCGTCTGAATAAATTCGAGCATATTTCGTGAGGTGTAAGATTTGACCTTGGCGGCCAGTTTTAATGCGAAAAAGTGACAACCGGTCATCTCACATTCCACTCTAGCGTATTGCCCTGTCTCGTTCACACGGACTAATTTCCGATTTTAGTTCACAAAGAAACGCAATCGAGCCCACTGTCGCCGCAATCGAACAACCCGCCCTTATTGGAATACCCTATATTAAGTACTTAGTACTATTGCAGTACAAGCATATCTCATTCGAACGAATCCCTAATCGTGTCATTTCTATTGTATATAAATTATATTCTCTGACTAATCCTTGGCAGGAGAGACGCCGTAGCAAATTTAAGCGCGATCGAGATATACAAGGCAACTTATTACACGAGTCGCTTCTGAATTTTATATGAATGTATATTTGGGAAGCTGTAAAAATAACAACATTAACGAGAAAGCGACCGAGTTTTAAACTCAGACCCGGCAACTTCGCGTAGGCGAATTAAAAGCCCGGAATGGGGATCAAACACTGTTACGAGTTTAGCTCCTACTTTATTCATAATAAATATTTACGTGAGGAGTCGGTGTGTATCTGATTGAAATAGCGAGGAACAATTTCATATAATCTCGTAAGATGAAGTATAAATGGCCATATTACGTTTATATTCAGCGCAAATTGTAGTTTATATACACGAAAATGTATAATAAAGCTTATAATATTCATATTCATTTAATTAGTATAAAAATATGCAAGTAATCATACATTATGCTGGATTTTTTAAAATATAATATAACATGAAAACTTATGAAAATAATAACACAAAGCAATGAAATGAAAAAAACGGTTTCCATCTTATATCCACAATCCACATAAAGTTTTGTAAAATCAAAAGCAAAAAACATAATTAATAAGTATGTTTCCCATCTGAAGCTGTAAACTTCTTAGATTTTAATTTTTAGACAGCCTTCGATCCCCCGGGGTCTCTTCGCGATTCCCATGGGGGGTCGCGACACACTGGTGGAAAATCACTGCGATAAGGCAATCAATAAACCGGTGCCTACTACTTTTTCCAAATTTACTATTCAATATCAGTCCTAAAATTAACTTGGGCGGCTTAAGTATTGAAATAAAAATTACATTTATTTTTATTTTATTTATATAAGTAATGCAAATATTAAAAAAGTAACCAATTTCAGCGTAGGAATTATGCATAGAAATACTTTTAAAATTGAATCAAAAGCAGAAAAAGAATACAATGCATAGTCTAGTGGCAACGTCACCTAACTAGGCCGGGACCTGTTCTAAGGTTAATATTTATTTTTGAATGTGCTTGCACAAATACTGTGTTTATAAGAATGGCATATATTCCATGTATGCACAAAATAATGGAATTGCAAAACAATATTAAAAATGACTGAATACTTAAATTAAATAATTTAATTGAAGTGGAAAATTGAAATGACAGCAAATAAATTCAAATCAGAAAAAAAAACAAAACAATTAAAAATAATAAAAATTAGAATAAGAATTTAAACAAAATAGTCCTGCATTTTACTTATAAATAAGATAAAATAGTGTTAAAACTAAAACAAATTATCTCTTAATATACGGTAAAACAAAATAATAATAATAATAATAATAATAAATAAAATAATAATAATAATATAATAATACATTAAAAGATTCAAAATATTCAAATGTTCGGGTTAGATTATAATGTCCAGTATTTTTAAAATTCCTTGTCTTCCCTCTTTTACAAGCCAGTTTCTAAGCAGCCTTTTAAAGTAGGTCTTATTTTGTGCTGATTTTATGTCGCCAGGAAGAGCATTGAAAAACCTTGGGGCAGTGAATGTATAGGTTCGCTGACCAAAAGTAGTATACCATCTTCGGAAAACCTCGTTGATAGGGTATTTTGAGAAAAAATATTTATCTAGATACAAATAAATGTTTTTTGTTTGTTATAGAAAATTAAATATATTTTCTACTGCCACACCCGGAGAAGATCCATTTATAAAGGGTTCCCTAGACGATCAAGCATGCTTGTCAAGCATCGCGTCGCGGGCTGGGAAGGGATCGTAAACCGCAGGAAAAATGCAAATATTTTTTAAAAATATTTACCAAAAATGCCTAATTTAGTAGTTTATACCAGGGATAAACATTAATTAGACGTAATTGATTGATGAATGACTTAACTCCCTGGTTTAAACTACAAGATTAGGCATTTTTGGAAATACTAAAAAAATATATTTGCATTTTTCCTGTGGTTTACGTTCCCCTCCCAGCCCGCGACGCGATGCTTGTCAAACATGCTTGATCGTCTAGGGAGCCCTTTAGGTTTATAAAAAGCAGAAATACTGTTGTTTTGGTAGATTATTTAATTTACCAATACTACCTCTCCGATTTTAGAATTATGAAAAGCAATCGAAGAAAGCGCAGTGGAAAGTGGCCATTGGGGATTTTTTTCGCCACGATTATGCGCCGGCCCAGAATGCGCAATGGACTTTGTGACACCGATATACCGTTTTGCGTTGCTGTTAGTTACAGCGTTAGGACGCGGAGACTGCAGTGTCCCACGCGTAACCATAAATGGAGCGGTCGGTTCTGCGAAAAGCGACGGCGTATCTTTACTGAAGTACGGTTTTGTCACTTTTGTCATGCGACACGTCTCGCATTACGGCTCGCACTGCCGAAAAGCGGATGAAACCAGTTTGCCCCACTTGAACAATGCCTGCTTAGCCATTTTACGGGGTGAGCTTGGGACGGCGCTGGGGCGAAGGGTAGAGGGGAGGTGTATTCGGAGCCATAGGGATCTGCAAGCAAGAGCAGAAGGAGCCGAGCATTAGCAGTTAGGCGAATGGGAGGACTGTGAACATAATCCTACAATAAACGAACCGACAAACTTTCACTCGAAGGAAGAATAACGAAGCATAAGATGATTACCAATATTAATTAACAGATAGACTAAAGGGCCTTTCCCTTTTATTAAAATTTAGGTTAGTTGTAAGACATTGCCATGTGGCAATAAGCTCGCCTTTTTGTATACGAATTAAGTGCTAATGAAGAGTTCATTCTTATTATTATTATAAAATTTATATATTTTAACAAACTATAATTTCAACAGTGTTTACATTCAGGTTTCTGTTTTGTTTATGTAATGAATATTTCAAAAACATATTTTTACTTATTTAGTTTTCAATATCATTCCTAAAAATAGCCGGGTGGCTTAAGTATTTAAATGAAAAAATAAATTTAGTAAAATTTCAACTTCATAGGATAAGAGGAAAAAGGTTCTAATTCTGCTTGCAAGATTTGACCTAAACAAACATACTGACAAACATTGCAGGTAAATAAAAGCTTGTAAAAATGGTTGTTGGTATACCTGTCCGAGCTTAATTGACTCCAAAACCGTTTGACCGATCACCATGAAAGTTAACACATATATGTATTTCTTAATGGAGAAGGTTTCTACGATATCCGCTTTGTTGTAACTTACCACTAGATTGACTTACCAACTTCTATACTGCTCAACTAATCGCCATGAAAATTGGTATAGACAGATATTTGGGCGGGCATAATATTTTCGCGCTATCAACTGTATTTGTAAGTAGGTAATATTAAATATAATATTACAGCCATTACAACTATCATGATAGTTATGTTTTTAATAATTAAATTTTAAGCATTTAATTTTGTGACGCATCGGAGTGTAGGAATGCATATCTACTGGAGTAGTTGATTGTATTGTATTGTATTGTATTGTATTGTAACTCGCCACCAGATAGCGCTGCAGCCAACTTCTCTACCGTTCAACCAATCGCCGTGAAAATTGGTAGACATAGGTTTTTGAGCACGGATAAAATTTTCGCGTTATCCACGTTATTGTAACTTGCATTAGATGACACTTCAGCAGTAGTTATATACCGTTCAACCGGTCAGTATGAAAATTTTATAAATTCGAAAGTGGAAGGAACGGCGATTAAAATAGCCTACTTGGGATGAGGGTGGCAGGATATAAGAGGGGTGAAAGGGTGCAGGAAACAGATGCCCGAGCATCGTCGGGTAACATTCCACTAGTTTATGTACTATAAAATATCAGTCCTAAAATAAGCGTGGCCGTAAGTATTTAAAAAATCATTAAAAAAACTTCGTTGTGATTGTGAAGGTCCCGTGTTCGATTCCCGGCTGGGTTACCATTTTCCGTTAAGATAAATTTAACGGAATTGCATTTGAATTCTGTCGATCGAATGCAATAACAAGACACACTTACACACATGTTACAAGCACACATTCATTCTCTCGAAGTCTCGAAGTAAATATTTAGTGCAGGTATTTCTAAAATCTTCTAGTGTCTAGTGGTTTTCTACTCGAGTGATTAAACCAATTGCTTGCCGCTATTCTGTTATCATTGTTCACCCGTTCACACGCAGCACTCAAATTATCAATTACCCGTCTCTTTGAGACAAATAAGCGGCCCCGCAATTAGTCCTCAACGACAATGCGATTCATCGCCCAAAATTCAATCAGGACAATATGATCCGTGAATCACTCTGGGAATTAATTATTATATGCGTATTTATTTTTATGTATTCAAAATAAGATTTTTTGATAAATGTATTTTTAAGAATATTTTTTAATGTTTTTTTCTGTATAATTAGACAGTATTAAAGTGAACGTATCTGAGCTTACTTAGTGCAGAGGTCTAGTGCGATCTAGTTAGGTTAGGTTTGTATCTGGGAACAGGATTTTTAGAGAACAACGAATTTGAAATGGCTGCAAAATACCTGTTCCAAATTTTGTTGCCAAAAGGTTAAAAACTACGTTTCTCTATTCATATGCAAATATTTCATCTTTAATATGTCCCACCTTTTGAAAAAACACTTAGAAACAAAACTGCAACTTTCTTATCATCCCTCATAAAATGGTTACCATGTAGCTTAACAATTCTTAACACTTGACACTTGACACTCGAAAGCATAGACACATAGAAAGCATAGACACTCTACTTTTAAAATCATGGTTTTCCTGTCTAAAATCATGGTTTATTTGTTTTTTAAATTTTACCAAACATGAAAAAATATATTGTATTCACATACAAACAATTTTTTTACCATATCATATTACTAAAACAAGTAGTCTACCTATATATTTGCTATTCTTCGCAATTTTCCGGTTAGAGCAATACCAGCCAACCAGCTATCAAATTGCATTTGAAAGTAAAAGCTATGTTTTAAATGTATTTAATTAAAAATCACTTCATTCCACTTTAAAAATCACTACATTCCTATTTCAAATTCACTTTCTTCCAATTTCAAAATCACTTCATTCCACTTTCAAAATCACTACATTCCTATTTCAAATTCACTTTCTTCTACTTTCAAATCACTAATTTCCTATTTCAAATTAACTTTCTTCAACTTTCAAAATTACTTTATTAAAAATCACTTCATTTCACATTCAAAATCACTTCATTCCGCTTTCAAAATCACTAAACGTCGATTAGCGCCAATAATTGCGATCCGATTCAAGTGGCGGACCGCGTGTCTAGTTCAAGCACTCGACACCGGCGATTCAACCCTTTAACGGCCGACGGGCCACAATAGACCCGTGGCTCCGTACTTGAGTCCTCTTATCATCGCCTTATCGTTAACACTTGACTGGATGCCGTCCGGGTAAAATGAATAAATCGTGATTCACCCCACGCGCCGCCAGCGCATTCGACCCTCTCACCATGCGAAATGTGAATCATCGATCCGGTGTACCGTGTTGGGGTGGCGGGGACCCAGACACCTAGACAAGGGTTACAGGGATGCATAACCTTTTTATATGCCTGGTGTAAAATAACGCTAGTTGTGAATTAGTTAAAAATCGGAAAGTTGGCACTTGCAAATAATCTGTACCTACAGGCAATAGAAGCGTGACTGGATGTAGAAGTATGTAAGTTAGGAGAAAACTTTTCAAAAAATCATAATGTTTTTTGAGACATTACGAGAGCTTAATCTTAGTGATGTAAATTAAAAAAAAACGAAAGATTTAAAACTTGCATAGAATCTGAATACGCTACAGAAAAAAAACTGCAGCTAGATGTATGTAAGTCAGGAGAAAACTTTCAAAATAATTGTGACATTTTTTTAGACATTACGAGTGCATAATGTTAGTGATGTATTTTTTTTCAAAAATCGGTAAATGAATGGATCTAGAAGTATGTAAGTCCGAAGAGAAGTTTCCAAAAAAATACGATATTTTTAAAACATTACGAATGATAATCGTAAAGTTGAAATTTTTCGGAAGGTTGAGGTTTAATCGGAAGGTTGAAAACTTGCATAGCAACAGCAATACGCAACAGAAGCACAACTGGAGCTAAAAGTTTGTAAGTCAAAAGAAAATTTTGAAAAAATCATGTATTATTTTTGCATTACGAGTGTTTAATGTTAAGGATGTATTTTTTTTAATATCAGAAGGTTGAAAACTTGCAAAGAATCTGAATAAGCAACAAAAGCATGAATGGATCTTTATGTTTTTCAGAAAAAAGCTTTCCAAAAACCTATAACTTTTTATTAAATATTATGATACTCTTTTGCCATAATAGTTTATCAATAGAGGTTTTTGATACAGCCTCTACACAGCCCTACGGCACAGTATACCGAAAGGGCAGTAAGTGTAGTCTCAAGCGACAGGGCGATGCGGGGATAGGGTGCGAGTGAAGTGAGCAGAGGGATAAGTCTCGCCGAAGGCTATTGCTCAGGCATTATGCGGGTGGGGCTATGAAATTTCTCTAAAGTTTGATTATCTGCTCTTTCGTTTGACGCGCCATATGGCGCGCATGCTTGCTTGCTTCTGCGAATTTCGTTCATTGACATTTCGGGCCCTTAGCGCGGAGTGGTGCGGACGAGGCCCGTGGAACAATGTCTAGTAATCGTATTACGATTTATGGTAGTCCATAGGACTCGGGACGTCGCTCGCTTCAATTTCAATTTTGTTTTAAGATAAACTACTCTCTGATATACTGTGTCTATGGCCTGAGTGATGTACTAAAATACATAAATGTGTAGGCTATTTATTTTTGACAAACTACTCAGTAGGGCTACGGGTCGATAATTTTCTACGCTCGTGGGATCGCCCTTTTTTATATATCGGTGTAATCTTGGCTACTTTATGACACTCTGGAAATATTCCCTCTGAAAAGCTTAAATTGTAAAGATATGTTAGGCAAGGTGCCAGTACACGTTTATGGATTTTAATTACGCTAACAGGTATATCATCGAGACCAGTTGATTTTATGTTCTTTGGAGAGTGGATGCATTTTTCTATTTCTTGATTGTTGATCGATAGTTTGATCCTTATTAAATGTAGTTTATGTAGAACTCTTTGGATGCTTTCTATTTTTCTAGTTTTCATATATTTTTGTTATTGAATTGCTGATTCTCTATGTTATCTCATTATTTCTGTTGTTTTTTATTTTTCTAGTTTTTATGTCTTTGTTATTTTTGAATTTCATTTTTTTTTAATTATTAGTTTTTTATAGACTTTTTTTATAATTTTATGAGTACTTTGAAATGTAATTTCATTTCTAGAAATACCAATTTTAATTGATATGTAATTTCTATACCCAGATCAGGTTTTTGAAAATAAATTATTCGTATTCTTATTCTTATTCTTATTATGCCTAAGTATTAACATTAAGAAAAATAGTTAAAACATAATAGTAAGTGAAAGTACTAATACTTAGTAAGTAGTACTAATATAATAGTAAGTGAAAATACTTAAGATAATTGAATATAACAAATAAAAAATAAAAAAAATACCATCCCGTTAAATGGTTGACGATCTCGTACAAAATCTGTTAGATGCAGAAGCTATTTAGATGTAATATTTAGATGAAATATTTCCATTTAGGAAACGATGACCCCTACCGTTACGCACATGTGTGCCCTAATGGCTACTGTAATTTAGTGTGAAAGAGGAACCGAAATATCAGGGGGAATTGTTTAATTAACAGATCTAGCGAATAATCGGGATTAGAGGGAACTCAGAACAGTGGCGATTGGACCCTAAATATAACACAAGCATAAGAGAGGTTTGGATATCTACGGTAATTTTAACCTGGGAGCTAATGGGCCCTTGCTGAGTTAGCCACGAAGACCCATTCTGTTCAGGGTCACACTCACGGGTCAACACCCATCCGGCGGTCTCCACGCATGAAGTGCGAGCCCGGGCAGGCCTTAGGGCTAGTTTCCCATAGGAATCAATTTTCTGGAGCTCCTGGACGGTCTGCGCACCGTGCGGCGTAGCCCAATCGATTGTGCACTCTGACTAACAGTCGGGGGAGTCTGAAAGCAGTACTGTTTCCTATAGAGCGGGGGTGCTTGCGGACCTCACGGCGACTGCTCTTGAAACAACCATCGGCTACCCGATCCTGGGTGAACACCCGAGCAAAGGATGCCGTGGTCCGCGATAGATTCGGTATACACCGTTTCCCCGCTTCGTAAGGGAGAGGACCGCACAAGCGACCTCGAACTCGTAACCAATCGAGAGACCGGAGTAATCTGGTCGCAATTGGAAGTAAGGGCGTGAGTGTAAGCCCGCTGGGTAACACACCTGGTTATTTCGCGGTTAAGGCGTTGGCCTTTGACGGGCATGTGGCGGAGCTTGAGGGTGGACTGTTTTGTCCAAGTCTTCTGCGCTCACTTCACGGGAGATAGAACGACTAATCGTTAACACTTTCTGAGGTGACGGGTTCGCTCGTTGTAGTTGATAACTCTATATGTAATTTTAACCTTGAAACAGTTGGCGAGTGTTCTAATGGCCTCGAGGCTTTTCTGTAAATATCCTCGAAAAGAAGTTAAATAAAAAGTTTCTATTGGAATTGTAGTGAATTCTTGCTTTGTGTCAGGAATTTACTACATACCTGACCTGAGTCAGGATCTGTAATCTATACTAATATTATAAAGAGGTAAAGTTTGTGAAATTGTAGGAAGTAATCTCTGGATCTACTAAACTGATTTCGAAAACTCTTTTACCAATAGAAAGCCACGTTATTTGTGAGTGTCATCCGAAAAATAGAAATACTTTTTCGTAGCAGTCGGATTTGCAAAGTAGGTAAGTCGGAGAAAAAACGGTCGAATGAAAACGTTTCTTACGAACGCTGCCTTAACGATGAGAGATATATAATTGAGTTTTAGAGAAAAGTTGTAGAGCTTGATAATGCCTACAAAAAATCAGCAACAGCATATGCCTAACTTTTATATTTAAGTCACAAAAAGTAGTTTTTAATTTTTTTAAAAATAATTTAAATCGTTAGGTCATGTTCATATTATCAACAATTATGAATTCTTATCAAAATAAGTAAATTTATCGTCTCAAGTGTTTAAAACAAAAGACTTTTCTCTTTTACTTCATATAATTTTCCGTTTATTGCATAAATGGTTAAAGAGATAATACGACATAGGTATGGAACCGCGACCGTATCTCGGGTTGGAACTCCTGAAAGAATGGTACCAAATAATAACATTACATCTAATATATATACGGATAATATAGTATACGGAGAAGTTTTGAACAATTAAAATAAACATAATTTATTCAATAATTAATCATTTCATTCACTCATTAGAAACCCGGTAATATAGCCAAATCGGCATGCAAATACATACATACAGTAAAAATATAACCCTCCTTTTGGCAGTCAGGAAATAAATCATAGCACACAGTACTAACCGAACCACATTCATAATTTCATCACAACTAAAAATGTTTACCGCCCAACGAAGTGGGCACGGGTCAGCTAGTAAATTAATAATTCAACTCCTATGCAATGGAAAATGTCAGTCATAGCTAAAAGAGTCATAGTAAAAATAATAATAAGAGTCATAGTAAAATAAGAATAGTAAAAACTCCATATTACAACACCGATTTTGTACTCATACAAGCGCGCGCTGTCCGTACACTACCACTAGGTACTTGTGTAGATTCTCAGGATTTAATCTGGTCGCCAGTGACACACGCTCTTGTTCGTGCGTGTGCCGCCTGTCTGTCTTTCTAGTGGTTCCACCTAACGATTTTGTTATTTTATAATCGCTGATGCGTACGTATGTTTTATTTTGAGTAATTATAATACGCGATTTATTTGTGTTACCATAACCTGCCTAATTTTCCTGTTACCTTTTATTGTTAACCGACTACCTACTATATAAACATTAATAGATAATCTTTTTTTATATTCCATTTTTTGGTTAATTTGTAAAGTACTTACCTAAACTTACTAAAATATAGGAATTTCGAGCACTTATTAGAATTGAGGAATATTTTTTCACACTAAGTCAGCACCAACTTATATTTTCCCTTAAAGTAAAATTTTGGGTACTGGCTCTTGGTTTATTAACTAACAATACATCCTACTAATATTATAAACCCGAAAGTTTGTATGTATGTATGGATGTTTGTTACTCTTTCACGCAAAAACTACTGAATGGATTTTGATGAAACTTAACAATAATATAGCTTACACATCAGAATAACACATAGGCTATAATTTATAAAGATATATGGTTTTCTATCATCATTATCACAATTTTCTATCACCACGCGGGTGAAACCGCTGGGCGCAGCTAGTATATAATAATTATAAAGAAATACATTTCTACTATGATTGGCTAACCACCTGTCAATTTTATATGTGTTGTAACAGCGCGGTGCTTCGGCCTAGGCGTAGGTAATTATTTCGAGAACTAACAGGGCTCGACATTATCTACTATTCTTGTTTGTATGGATTCTAAATATGCGATAATTCTTGCCGCTAAAGACTTTCTTAGATGGTCAGTAGGGCGGTGTCGACTACAACGGGCGAACCCGTCACCCCAGGCTGGTATAACGATATAGATAGTTTTTTCAGCCGTGCGATGAGCGTAGAAGACTTGGGGACAAGACAATCTACAGTCTAGTTCACCAGCAACACGTTAGAGACCGACGCCTTACGGCGATGCACCGGGAAAGATAAACAGCGGGCAGCGTCACCCCCTAACTATCAGTTTTGGCAGGATATCTCCATCTGTAATTAGCCTTCAGGATACCTCCGTCCTCCCGACTGGTTACGGATCCCAAGTCGCTTACGCAACCTCTACCTATTATATTACAGCGGTAATTTAGTTTGAATTTATCGCGGACCTGGGCGTTCTTTGCCCGTAGTGACACACGGTATCGAGTGGCCCAAGGTCATTTCAAGAGTGGCATGACAACAGGTCAACATCCACCCCCGCTGCGTAGAAAAAGGATATTTCCATAGTCTCCAGACCCCTTCAGAAATTAGTCAGAATACCAGCCGATTGGCTTCGCCGACCGGTGCGCAAACCGTCCAGTGGCGCCGGGATGCAATCCCGCCAGGAGCAACTGGTCCACTAGCTCTGAGGCCTGAGACACGGGAGTCTTACCTGGGTAGCCTTCCACTCGAGGAGACTTCTAAATAGGAGCTGAATCGTGAGTTGAGCCGATCCGAGAACAAAATGGATTTTGTGGCCCAAGCTGCACGAAACCGTTCACCACCTCCTTAGATGGTCAAAACTGCTTACCAAGAACGTAATTTTTTTGTGTTTGACAAGCAATTTTAGCCGTGCCGGACAATGCTGGATGGAAATTTATATCTTTTAAATGCTTGTCAGACACACTTACCCGTTGGAGAAATGCTTGTCAAGCAACTCACATAAAAGCGCTTCTAAACGTGATGGCGAATGTATGCGAATATAATCAATATAGCTCAACATTAGGAATATGCATGTTAATGTCATGTTTTTCAATATTTGGCCGAATCAATTCCAATAAAGTTTAAAATGATAGGTACATGATCTATCCTCAAAAAAAGATAATATAATTGGGCTCTCTTACTTAAAGAATCTTTTGTAAATGTTCACGTGACTGTAAATCTGTTTCAGAAAAAAAAACTATTGTCCAGTCCAGCATCTTGTTCGTTTCTATTTTGTTTTCTTGCAAAAATGTAAGAGCAAGACATTTTTATATCTGCTTTAAAAGACACTCTGGTCTTTTCATTCCAACACACTAAGAATAAAACACCGTTTCTGTTTTGTGCGCAAGCTCTGAAGACGATGGGTTACTCTGTGGTGATAAACCGCCCTACCTTTGGGTTTATTATTCATAAAGTAGGTAAAAAATCTTTGTTTTTTTTTCATTGAATTTCTTAATTGTTTGTTTGTTTGTTTGTTTATACTCTTTATTGTGAAAATGTCACAATGGGTGGGTTTATTGTCATATAACAATCTCTTACAAGCAACACTACTATGACGTGTTATATGTATGTGTGCGTGTAACATATCTGTAAGTGTGTGTCTTGTTATTGCATTCGCTCGACAGAGTTGAAAATGCAATTCCGTTAATTTGATCCCAACGGAAAATGGTGACCCAGCCGGGAATCGAACCCGCGAGCTTACAATGTAAGATCAGGCGACTTAACCACTATGCCATCTGTCTTAATCAATATGCCACTATGTCAATACTTGTTTACAATATATATATTTTTTAAAGCAATAGACCCATTAATAACATTTGTTTTTATTTAGAATCGTAGAAACAATTTGACGTATCACGTACGCTTTGTGGGTTTCGTTTTTTTTGTACTTAAACGTACGTGATCTGGCTTGTAGCGTTCGGGCGATACTATAGCGGACGTATCACTTACGCCCGTATAGGTGGAGCAGGTAAGAAGCAAATGAGTGTGAATGCTTGATCATTTCATCAAACCTTATCAAGCATGCTTATCAAGCGCTTAAATGCTGGGCAAGCATTTTTTACCATCTAGAAAGGCCTATAAAGTATTATATAATAACAAAAACGGAGGGTTAAAAAATCAGACGCCATAGTAACTGCTGCAATAATTGCTATTATTTTTACTATTTTCCGGCCGTATAGCCTTTGGCGCCATTTTCGGCCATTTCGACTGTTCCTCCTATGCCACGCCGTGGCACGCAACGCGAAAATTGCCAGATATTATTTCATTTTTGCCTGTCTGTCTGTCGGAGCAGACAGAGAGGGCGGCCGGCCGGCACACTGCTCTCCATTCAATGTCCGAAACGTTATTGCAATTTCGGCGCTTTTTGACGTTTCTTTGCGGAAACGTTACGTGCGGCTGTTTCGGCGAGTTTTATTTTAATTAACCGCTGCTTTTCGGTGAAAACGCTCAGCATTTATTCGTTTTCCGAGTTGGTAATCTCGTTGTTATTATTTATTGTGCATGTACATTGTTTTTGGCATGAGGCTAACATGCGAGAATCGGGTGCAAAAAAATTACTAGTATCTTAAACATAATGAAAACATAGAACTTAGGATTTTTTAATTATCTTAAAAGCATCTTTTAGCTATGAATGCAACAAAACAACACAGTATATTGACAGGTTACACAAATGTAGATGTTCCTCGTATAAATAATGGTTCTCGGCAAGTCAACCATTACATAAATTCGATGACAATCCATGGTTCGAAACGTTTGATAAATAAACCAAATAGAGAATACCAAGATACAACTGTTTGCATAGTATGCTCAGATCTATACTGAATAGTAACGAAGATATCTACCAGTCTACAACAACTGATCATTGTGTCTTCTTTTTTACACGACTTCCCAACAAAAAAGGAGTTTAATGTTTTCAGGGTTCATCTATGTTAGGTTTTCCGTTTCTTTATTCCACCATGACTTCTAAACGCTTGTGCCGATTTAGAAGTGTGTGGTATTGTTAGAATCGTTATGTCATCCGGAGTATCACAGGGTCCTGGATTTGGACATTAACTGTCCAAATATCAATTAAGTAGTTGTCTAAATGCTCAATTGTCAATAAATTAACATAAAAAGGTCTGATTAAGTATAATCCGGAAATATACATGTACCTATCTATATGGATAAATACAAAAACCACAAATATTTCCTTAAAAAACCGTAGTAATTATATTTATTAATGCAATAGATCACTTTACGTAACGGCAGTCCCGTTTTTAATTGTTTTTAATATATTTACATGTTAACCTGCTTGGTTATGAACTAGATTTTAAATAAAACGTAATTAATACATCTAGTAATAATTTTATTGTTGCTGTTCTTGAATATTTTCATTGGACTATACTTTATAATACGAATGATGTAAATCAAGCATCGATTATCTTTACAAATACCTCAGATAAAGTTGTTGAGAAAAAAAATAATAAAATAGTTGTAAAAGTCTCGTATAAAAAACTAAAATTAAAACCGTGGATCACTCCTGGACTTGTCAAAAGCTTTTGTAGAACAAAAGCACGTTGACGGTCCGCGGCAACGGCCCACATTTCTTCTTCATACATAAGGATCGCTCCTTGCACGTTTGCATAGTAACAACATGTATCATTAGTGAGAATAGGTGCGTGTCGCCATAATGGAAGTATACACGACCATGCTTATCAAATAGCTTGTGCATGTGGAGATCCCAGCCCAAACATGAATCAATTATGAACCCGGGAAGATAATATTGATTGACTGTCGAACCTAACATTCAAATTGGAGCTAGCTGAGGAGTGAAGAAATACACTTTATTTGGGCAAAGGTCGTTTGTAGGTGATGAATTACATAGTTAGTCCTTTCCGCCAATATTGCTGATCTTTGTTGTTTACTTCGAGAACGCTTCTATAATGCCCTAAAGAAAAATATTAAGGCTTGTTTCACGAACAACTGATGAATATCTAGAACTGTTGATTAACTGAATAGTAGATTAGAGTCATATCGGGTATGTTTCTTGTAAGTAAACCTCAATAACAATTTCTGGGCTTTAACTAGTGGTTCGAGTAGTTGTTTCGTACAGGCTCCCCTTGCACATAAAACCATGCACCCGTGTTATAACAAGTGACCCCTCACATGTGAGACGTCCAATAATGGATGCCTATGGCAAAATGTATACAAAATGTATATAAATTTATATAAATGTAAATATAAATGTAAATGTGCGCCGATCTATAGTAATGCTATAGCTCTATAGTAAACCCCGATCTATGTAAATGTAAATGTAAATGTAAATATATATTTAAATACATTTCGCCGTAGGCAAACCCGAGCTAATCGCCAGTCATCCTCAGGGTTTATTATTTATAACGTTGTCCTTTGTCATTGTAATCTGTAACATAATATTTATGATTTTTATATTTGTTAGGTTTTGTATTTAAACATCTTTGAAACCAGTTTATTTTGATTGAATAACGAATTTGAATTCAAATGTATTACCAGAAAATTCGTTAGTAATTTAATTTTTGTTAAGTAAATTATTATATTTTTGTGTCGTACTCCTGGTACGTAAATTCTTTCACTGTCATGAATGTTGGCTGTCTAAAATTGTATCTTAAATAATAATCCAGCTGTTGCATAATCTTCAATGTGCAATCGAGAATGTATTCATTCTTTTTGCGTGAGCCTTTTAATTAGGTGTTGGTTTGCGGTGGTTACATGATACTATTGTTTATTATAAATAAGATAAAAAACTAATTTACCGCGTGAATGTTGTAGCATCCGACGTTTCGGTCGCCGAAACGTTGGGTGCTACAACATTCACGCAATAAATTAGTTTTTTATCTTATAATGTCAAACAACCGCTATAGTCTTCGATTTCATACCATTTTTTTTAAATGTATTTTATTTTATTTAAAACACACAGCGTATACATAACATATAAGCCCAATATATAAAGGTGGCAAAACCAATTATTTAAATTATTTGCGATATAAGCATTCCAAATATGATAAACATTCAATACAAAGAAAACAAAAACGAAATTTAAATTAAGAGTAAAATCGCTATGTGTGAGATTATGGGTTTTGGTATGTGTTTGTGTGATGGATAGCGTGTATAAGTGTGTGTTTGTGTGTGTGTGTGTGTGTATATATCTCTAGTCCTTATGTGCATTGGAGTGCTTGTATGGGCATATGGAAACGCGGGATGCTAACTGAATCTGATCTGATCGTCAGCTTTTACTTAACTCTCCTTTCGAGTAGCGGCATAATTTCATGGCAGACCGCGGCTATTTATTGGAATTTCTTGCAAAATCGCCGCGCTCGACAAAAAGTACTATAACTATGTAACTACTATAGCAATCATAAAAAGAATAACTGTGCGATGATCGCATTAAAATTTAATATCTAGAATATTTAAATCTCATTTTGTGAAACAATTAGATAATTATGAATAAATATGAGAATTTCGAAAAAGTGAAAAAAAACTCGGCATTTCTAACTTGTACTTGTATTAAGGAAAAATACGGAAATCTATTTAGAAATTGTAAATACTATCATGAGCTATATTAAATTCTCTATCAAAAGTAATGTTTCGCTTTGCTTATTTACATACAAAAATATTTAGATATTAGCTCATAAAAACTAATAAAAATGTTGATTATTTCTCGAAAAAAAAAAAATTATGTTTGACAATGGAATTTTACCAGAAATATCCGCGAAATGACACGCAAAATTATTCTAGAGGCCTTCTATGTATCTATAGTAATAATGAGATATATGGTATGGATTTTAGGATGCGTTTGAATTAGAAAATAATATTACTGTTCGCTTCGGGAGCAAGCTGCCAATATTGGTCATTACGTGGTCAACGGTGTTCTGATGTGCAACCAAATTTGGTCGTTACGTAGCCGAAGGCAAAGGATCGACTATTTGGGGCCTTAGGTGGTTAAATATGTCAATATCACTAAAGCCTACATTGTATGCATGCAAAACACGAGGCAATAACGAATTGGAACCATATTTTAGACTAAAGCCTTATCGAAGGAAAAATAAATCATAGTACATAGTTTAATTATTTTCTGATAAATCTTCACAGATTATTGAACAAAATAACATTATATAAAACCAAGACAACGGCTAAAGAATAAAAAAAAACTGGAGGAATTCACGTTATCTAACTAATGTCGCAACTCGCACTTGTGAATAAAATTTAAATACGTTTAAAAATAAGTAATAATTTCTTATAGCTGAAAGCCACGTTCTTAAGGACCAGTACCAGGACCGAAAAGGCTAAACCAATATCTTAATTGTACGTAAGTACAACCTCGTTAAAATACTTTTCTGCTGAATTATTTAGAGCGTGGGCTTGCTAAAGCGTCCAATTAGTATGTGATGTACTCAACGTTGACGCACACCGCTCTCAAGTTGAAATTTATGTTTGAATTTTCTTTTATAAGCGGCATCTCATTAACTAATTGTACGCCAAAGCGGAAATAACACGGAAGTTTACACTTTTTGCGAAACATTTATATTGCGCGGTACCAGAGGGGGAGGGACAAAATGAAGAAGCCTTATTAAAATGTTTATAAAACTGCGACATCTTGGAACCGTTAAATTTGAAAAGGGGTGAAACTGCTACGTTAAGAGGCCGTGGCGGCCATGGCAGCCAAAAGCTATATGAAGATAATTTTGTCTTAAGTTATTTTATTATTGTAATCTATTTTTTAATTTATAAGAAACTATTCATTTGATAATTCATTATATTATAATTGAAAATTCAAATCGACTATATTAGACGACGCGCGAAGCCGAAATCGTCATTCGTAATTGGCCACTGCCAACGGTGGGACGTATTCCCTTATCGCCGCGGTATACCTATACATCTTTATGTATATAACGAAAGCGCGCGGACGCGTGATATTGCAAAAATACCGAAATTTTTAGTCGCGTCAACTCGGAAGGGAGCCTTAAGCTATGTTGTCTCAGAAAAAAACTATATTGTCGAATGTCGGTACTGATAGTGTGTCATGTGTTTGCCATTGACTTAACCCTCTGACGTCCTGCTATTCTGAGGAGTCTGATTCTTTTACCTAATCCCAATCGCTAGTCAAGAATTTTTCAAACCTCGGAATTATAATTGTTATCAAATCGTGATCAATTTTGTACATGTTCCATGTGGAATGCATCTTAGTTCACATAAAATTTTCGAAAAAATTTCAATAGTTGGGAAGAGGGGAGGGAGGCGCTTTTGTTGCATTTTCCCTGAAAGCCAAAAATCAACGAGGCACCTGTGAGTAAATAGTGACGTATTGATTTAAGTATTACTTAGAAATGCCAGTAATAAAATAAAAAATAAAACAAGTTTCTTTATCAGATATATATAATTAAAACTACGTCGTCGTAAGGAAAAAAAACTGTTAGAATTGTAAGTATTATCTGGCCACCTTATCTGTTGATAACCGATGCCATGTCTGTATGACGAACAGAGTATTTATCCAAGTTGTCTTGATACCTCTACGTTAGCCGAGAGTTGATAAAACACCATATTAATAATTAAACCATATGATTATTGTTACATGTTAATTTAGAGAGATGACTTACCATTACAGAGGATATGACAAAAGTGATCGAAGTAAAATAATTAATTACATTGAGCTCTTTATTTACTCGTAAACAATTTGAACTAAACCAGATAGTGGACCTAAAATACCCCAATAAAATACTGATAAAAATGAAAGACGCGTGAAAGATATGAATTGAAGGATTATTTGAATTATTTTAGTCATTACTGTATTAATACAAAATTGCATTTTATACTGAGAATTATACATTGTCATTTAATATTCTTTGCATAGTTGCTAAGTCCCAATAGAATAAACTACATTTCTTCAAAATTATGACCCATAACAAAAAGTAGGTAAAAATTAGGTGGTACGTAGCAAGCGAGCGAAGAATAAATTTCAAGTGGAGCTACTGTAATTCCGGATATCTATATATATATATATAAAACAAAATCGGGTTTGTTCGAACACTTGTAACTCGAGAACGGCTGGGCCGATTTTCATGGTTTTTGATTTGTAGTATTTGTCTCCGTCCCGAATAGCAGAATATCTATTAAAAACGAAAATTGGAAAGTTGGCGAAAAATTAAAATAAAAGAAAAACATTTTCCCACTCAAAATGTAAATCCGTGTTTTTCTCATGGTCAGTTGTACGTGGCATGTTCACGTGTCGGCAAATCATCCGCTTTATTTGTTCTTGCGCCTGATAAAAAAAAAACAAAAAATGTCGTATATTACAAGGTGCTTCAATGAAGAGAATTAAACTGAGTGCATCCCATGCTGCACAATATGTAAATAGTTTAATCCAATCATGTCTTGCTGACACCCGATTAATATACTTAATTTTTGTACTTTTATATTTTTTTTGTGTTATTATCTTAATAAAGTAGTGAATTTAATATTTATTTTGTATTCATTGTATTACTTTCATAAATCATAAATTAAGTTCAGCTAATCTGTAACACGACATTCATTGACAGTTAGGCGGTACGAAGTTCGCAGGGTCAGCTAGTGTTAAATAATTCTAATTGGCCGCTAAGTAACCTGAAAATGTGTATTTAATATTAATATATCAAAATATTTTCTATTCTTTACAACTATATTTCATAACCTATGCAAGTAATATGTTTTTCTATCATATTTCTATTTATCTAATTTTGTATATTATATATTTACTAGCTGCGCCCCGCGGTTTCACCCGCGTGCTGATGGAAAATTGTATAATGATGATAGAAAGTATTTTATATTATCGTCAATTTTTCAATGTTTTTATATTATTCTGCTATTCGGGACGAAGACAAATCCAACAAATTAAAAATCATGAAAATCGGTCCATCCGTTCTCCAGTTATAAGTGTTCAAAGAACTATACCATTATCAACTCCAACGGTTTTTGCGGCGCACGCCAGAATAGCTCGCAGATGGCAAATTTTCTCCCTACTTACTTGACACTTATCGTTATATTTTAGATAATTCACGCTGTATCTTCCGATGTGTAAGCTATATTATTGTAAAGTTTCATCAAAATACATTTAGTAGTTTTTGCGTGAAAGAGTAACAAACATCCATACATACATTCTTACAAACTTTCGCGTTTATAATATTAGTAGGATGAATGTAGCTACCGGTCATAACAGTAAGTATTGTGTAGTGTATATATGTAAGTATGCATTGCTGTGGACATATTTCATTCCCTCACTGGTTCCTCCCTTTCTATCCTACTACCAGTTTCTTTATTATATTTTTTAGAATATTTATTATTAAATATGTTTGCCTAGTTGTTGTTGTACACAGTTTTTATATGATATTAAAATTACCTTTTATTATAAAGCGCAGATACTAACAAGTAAAATTATTTTGAAAATACTGCACCTAACGTGTCGCCACATGCATCGCCGCGTATCGCCACTGAAGTCTCCGCTATCAGTTAAAGATCTTATTTTCTTCAATATCGCACCTAAAAGGTGAAATTACTCTAACTAAGCACTCTATTGTCAGATGCACAAAACGAACGGACACTCTATTAGTTGAAATTCAAAATACAGCATCAATTTTAGCAGCCAAAATCTGTCAATTTCATAGTTGGTGATCTTCATAGTTCTGTTCCGGGTGGTCACACTCACGGGTCAACACCCATCCGACGGCCTCCAAGCATAAAGCGCGAGCCTGGGTAGGACTCTGGCCATAGGGTTCGATTCCCCTAGGAATCAACCTTCTGGAGCTCCTGGACGGTCTGCGCGCCGTGCAGCATAAGCCAATCGATTGCCCACTCTAACAGTCGGGGAGGTCTGAAAGTAGGTACTATAGAGCGGGGGTGGTTGCGGAACTTACGACGACTGTTCTTGAAACGACCATCGGCTACCCGATCCTGGGTGAACAGCCGGGCAAAGGATGCCGTGGTCCGCGATAGATTCGGTATACACCGTTTCACCGCTTCGTAAGGGAGAGGACCGTGCAAGCGACCTCGAACTCGTAACCAATCGAGAGACTGGAGTAATCTGGTCGCAATTGGAAGTAAGGGCGTGAGTGTAAGCCCGCTGGGTAACACTCCTGGCTATCTCGCGGTTAAGGCGTTGGCCTCTTACGGGTATGTGGCGGAGCTTGACGGTGGACTGTTTTGTCCAAGTCTTCTGCGCTCACTCCAGGGAGATATACGACTAATCGTTAAAACTTCCTGAGGTGACGGGTTCGCCCGTTGTAGTTGACAACTCTAGTTGTCAATTTCATAATATTGGCGCAAGCGCTCGAGCTATTTTAAACTGCCGTGATATGGTAAAAAAATCTAGCCAAAAACAGACTTTAGAGTTCTCAAATATGTTCAAAAAAGGTTTCCTGTTGATATACAATAAACAAAATTTTATTTTAAACCTTTTAGTTATAATAATTTATTAAAATAGAAACAGATAGCTTTCCTCGACTTGGAGGATGGTTAGTCCGATAGATATTTGTGATGACTTCTAAGTAGCGAAGGTTTGGAAGACAAATTCCTACACTATGTACTCCAATCTACACGATAGTGCGTTGTAATCCGGCTGCGTAATCAATTTCAATTAGTTTTCGCTAATCCGCTAATTCGTGAATGGAGGCATGCTAACATAATTAAGTGTCGCGTATTTGCCCTCGCCATATAGGCAGGGTGTTCAGAAACAGCGCGAACGCTAATCCGTGAAATAACCTGTATAATAGGTGTCTTCGCAGGGGTGAGGGTAACTTCATTACGGCTATATCGAATGTATATATGTGCATGCATATACGTACGTCATACGTACGCATCTACTGGTTGCGTTTACGTACAAATGTTTCATTAGGCATCTCGTCGCCCGTGACGCCTCCTATGTCATCTCTTGATATGTCAATTACGAAACAATCAGCGCCTTATGAATATCTCCGGATGGTTATGGAAATGGCGGTTGCTGAATACGGAAACGTGTGTTAGTTAGGTAAACTATCTCTAGAATATGCGAATGCGGGTTTGATGTAATGATAATACATCAAAGTCCAAGTAGTAAATGGTGTACCTACAATAACATATACGAAGAACCGTGTATTTAGGGGCAGGGATGTGCTAAATAAGGAAATTTTCATCTTAAATTATGTACTTTCAAAAATATACTAAAAAAAATATTTTTCTTTCAAATGGGACAATGCATTTCAAAACAACCAGAAAACGTTGCTAATTTTTTTTTTATTTCCCTGGATTTTTGTCATGTGTTCCCTAGGTAACAAAACACTCTTCGTTTTTTATACAAGCCGTAGGTTTTTATGGCAGCCATTTTAAAATGGCGGTTGGGAAAATTTATGAAAAACCTGGTTTGCGGAGAGTATAATTGCTAATATATTTAAAACGATATCAAAATAATTGAAATACCAATATGTTTAGTAGAAATATTTGGTCATTTGTATATTAGGATTTAAACTATTACAATTGTAATAATTTCAAGGCCTTGTTTACTAACTTAGCACTGAACATCTAGAATAGTAGCGTTTTTACTAAAATTCACTGCTCTATTACTCTAAATGCAGTTGAGTCTCTGTCATATTTTTATGTAAGATATTCATATAAAAGAACATTCTGTACAATTTTCTATCGCTTTCATTGAGTCCCTTTTTAGGTATTGCCCTGATAAAATTGACGTTTTTGTTTTCGGCCAGTTTTGAAAAGTTCTATAAAAAAGTAGTACATTGTCAGGACTAAAACTTCTACTGCAGGTTGTTAAGTAAATATTAAATACAAAAATAAATTATCAAATGGTCTATTTTCCACATTAAAATAAATGGTCGTAAAAAACAAATAGATATTTTTTTTTCGAGTTTTAACAGAAGAGACTGATTTCATGTATAATACAATAACTAAAAGAATATTTTCCTAAAATTCACTTTATACTAAACATACTGGTTATTGAATTATTTAAATATTTTATAAATAGATTAACAATTAAACTTTCCGTAGACCACGTTTTTCATAAAAAAAAATGCCCAACAGCAATTTTAAAACGGATGCCAGAAAAATAAATAGTGGCTTATAAAAAAAACGAAGAGATGTTTGTCACTATCTACCTATAGGGAACATACAATAAAATCCAGGGAAATAAAAAAAATAGCAAGAAATTTTATATATATATTGCCTGATTTGAAATAGATTGACCCAAACGCATTTCGTCTAAGTTTATATACCTATGCCGAATGTCCCGATTCCATAACTGTATAGACAGACATTAGGCGGTGATAGCTTTTAGTATATAAAAAAGCTCTAAGCAAAAAAATATCGTTTTGTGTTATTTTTTCAATAAAAAATATAATAATTAAATAGTTTTTGCTATATATTTTTTTCGAGAGTTAAAGGTATTAAAGGTAAAAGAGATTTTTCCAAAAATCTAGTAAACCTCGAAAATTATGAGGTTTTTCAGAACACATGTTTTGTTAATTAGGTCTTGACCAAAGATATCACTGCATAAAGTATGTCGGTCCAGTCCTGGGACTATCAGTTGTAGCGACTGTAATTTTCAGGTCCGGCTCGATTGCAGAATAATGTGAAAAGGATGATGGGTCATAAGAAAATCGAAACGTACATTTTCGGTTGCTGTCTGAATTACAAATCTTCTTCTTTTTTTATTTAATGGCTCCACCCAAAGGGAGTGATTTCTGCCAAGTATGCCCTTGAAATAGGAGGAAACTTATTTATGTTAGTGGACGTCACTGAAACAAGTAAAACATCACTCCGTTGGGAACACAAAATCGAATAATAATTTAAGATATAGTGAAATATATATACGTTTAACACAAAAACTCTATGGAGGAACATTCAATAATTATTATTAAAGGACATACTTGAGTTGAGTTTAATAAATTTACAGATGATTTTTTAGACGTTGGGGGAGTTGAGAGATAATAAAAAGTCTATACTAATAGTGAGCTCAATTTTGAGATTTAAGAGGTCCGAAATGAAGTTAGGATAGTTATTAACAATGGGACAATTAAAGAAGAGATGGTCCAGAGTGCAAAACGCATGACCGCAGTCGCACTGAGGAGAAGGGAGGACATGTATACGGTTGAGGTGAGCGGGAGTGCAGCAATGACCGATGCGCATCCTGCAGAGGGGAGATATCCTTACGGGTGAAAGGTAGGTGGTGGAACCAGGGTTTGGTCCTTCTTTCTGTTTGTATTTGAGAGTATCTCTTACCTTTGACCAATGAGGACTCTTGCCACCTCCGGGCCCATTTGTTAGTGAGCTTTTTATCTATAGCAGTTAATTACAAATATAAATAGCTGAGCACGGATCGTACGGGCGGGACATGGCGTCGTGCATCGTGGTCGAACAGACGGTTGGCCGCAAAGTTAACCGAGTACTCGGCGCATTTACCAGTCAACGAGATGTTAAAATGCCATCTAAAATGAAATTTCTCATTAAAAATCCACGAAACACAATTTAGTCATTTAGAATATACCACGCATTAAGTAAAATAAGAAAAATATCAAAAATACTAATACATAGCTAGGATTATAAAGTACAAACATAGTGATAATTGACATAATATCAAAGAAAAGTGGTCTACAATAACGATAAGTAAATACTTATTACAAATTCAAACAGTGATTACTTTTATATTAAAAAAATAAACTATAAGCATTTATAACAATAATTAAAGCAATAAATAAGTACCTACTCTACAAACCTTTAGGTACCTACTTAACTTACATATGTTTAAGCATTATCTTAAGTTAGGTATAATCTCTATATTCGCACTTAATCAAAATTATTAACCGAGTATAAAGTATATAAACAATATATTAAAATCAATCAATCCTATAAATTCCTGGTCTTATATGAAATCATTCAATAATAAAACTAACAATACAATAGAACGGTTAATGTTAAATCATACTAAAAATATAGAACTGTAGGTAGGTAGAACTATATGTAAAACATTCTCTACTTAAAATGTTGCAACCTAATAATAAAATGTTATTCAATATTAAATTCGTCAAATTTAGGTATATGAAATATCAAGAGCAACCGCCAAAAACTCGGGCCAGACGCAAAATAGATCGGCATATACATATATTTTTAAAAAAAACCTCAAAAATGTGATTTAAAAACCATATTGACATCATTTTTTATTTCATCAAAGCCAATGTCATAACTCCTTTCGTAATTTTTCAATTTTTCCTATTAATTAGAATTTCTCATACATAATTTTTAAAATCTAATAAATACACTAACAGTAAAAAGCATCACCCTGAAACAAAATAAATCAATAATATTATACATCTGTAAATCTTATTTTAATCTACTACTCAATTAGCTTTCATTATTATTTATTAGGAATTATATATTAATCCAAAAAAAATTAAACCTATTGAAAACATGGTTTTAGGTAGATTATTTTTGTTTTCTTATATATTATATTTTATTTTTTTATTTTATTTATTAAGGTAAGTAACAGCATGAACTTATAATTAGATACATAATTCTTGAAAAAAACATGTTCTTATGCCGATTATAACTTACGCCGTTCGAAATTATTTGAAAAATATTTTACAAACTAAATTATGAAACAAAAAATACAATACAGCTGTAAATATTTAGTTAACCGCAAACACATAAATCATACTTATAAAACATAAATTCTAAATAAATATGGGAATACATATATAGGTTATATTATATTTATACATACATATTACAAATCAATAATTACTGGCAGTTGTCGCTGCAGCTTCAAGGGCGGTACGTACTGCCGATTTGAAGCTAATTTTGTTTCTACTATAAATGTCAAGCCCTGTAAATTTATCATTATACGTACGTGGAAATCGGTTAAGAATTGAATTGCGCGTGTAGTTAGAATGTCGTCTCGGGGGCTCGAATAACTGTGTGGATCGGGTTTTACGTTGCGGCACCTTCAGAGCGATGCTCGAAACTATGTATGGGCTATCCAGCGTCTCATTGACGATGTCATGTAGCGCAGTCATATCCGCAGCAGTTCGCCGGTCCTCAAACGACAGCATATTAAAATGCATATTATATTAATTGCAGATATCGCACCTTCTTACTTAGTACTTTATGATTGTTAGCTAACTGTATTGATCAAGCTCACTGTTGAGCATGCCACAAAGTCTTGATTATTCGAACTTCGATAAGAATTAGCAACTAAGATTTCATTGAAAAGATTCGCACTAGAGAAGCAACGTATAGCACAATTTTATTATTATTATATTATTATTATTATAAAAATACTTTATCATGAATTTCTTTTCAGATACAGATATAAAAACCACACATGTAACATTACATTTTCTTGCGTATGAAAGGACGTATGCAACCTCTGCTAGGAAGCTTTTCATTAACATTTCCGCTCCGCGCGTCTTCGCCAACTACACCTACGAGGCTAGTAAACCGACCAAAATATATAACAGAGCAGCAATGGCCAACTATTTGATTAATAATATTTGACACGCGGTTAATGCTCGGACTAGCCCATAAATTCAGACGATCTAACAAGTTCAACTCAACAAAAATAAAATATTATAAATAAACAGATGTAACACATATAATATTGATGTGTATTAAGTATCAATAGAGGTGGCATAGCGATAGCCTCTTAAAACTTGAAATTTGCTGCCATTCAGTGGTAAGTAGGCGTTTTATTTAGAATCTCACTGCTCAACGAACAAACAAGTAAACAAAACAATATCGGCTAGCCGATTACGGGTGAACAGGCGGGCAAAGGATGTCGTGGTCCGCGATTCGGTTGACACTGTTTCACCGCTACGTAAGGGAGAGGACCTCGAACTCGTAACCAGTCGTGAGACCGGAGTAATCTGGTCGCAACTGAAAATAAGGGCGCGAGTGTCAGTCCGCTAAGTAACATACCTGGCTATCTCGCGGATAAGGCGTTGGCCTCTTACGGGCATGTGGCGGAGCTTGACGGTGGACTGTTTAGTCTTAAGTCTTCTGCGCTCACCTCACGGGAGATAAATTTAGTTAAACATCCTGAGGTGACGGGTTCGCCCGTTGTAGTTGACAGCTCTAGTTGTCCGTTTGTTTATGTGCATGTTAACTCGAAAAGGCGTTGTCCGATTTCAAAATATTCTTTCACCAATAGGTTATATTCGTTAATGGGATACACTGACGATATTTAGGGTTCGGTATATACCTACCATAGAAATTGCAGCTACCGTTCAAATACATCTTTTAAAATGTTTGTAGAGTATGTAATGCCGGTCCCACACATTCGCACGAATACGCGAACCTCAAAGTGTAGGACGACATTCGCAAATAATTATGCAAAGTTTTGGCTGCATTCGCCATATTCCGAACCGTGTCGGTTTTTCGACGCACAGCAAAGTGCGCGATCCCCGAACCTTTGCGTAGTGTCCCACACATTCGCGCACATGATTGCGAACGTAACGCACGTTTCGGCAGTCGCGCTTGCTGTGTATGTATAAACAATCCACGGGACATAACATCCAGATTATGGATTAGAATAACAACAACGTGTTGGTGTTCATACAGAGCGAACCTACCATATAGAATCCTAAAAATAATCTCATGTATTGCAAGCAAGACTAAGGCATTTGTGAGCAAGTGTAGGAGGGATAGCAAATGGGTTCGCGAATAACATGGCATATTCGCTGAGTATGCGAATAAACACTGCGCATTCGCCGATGGCCCTTCACATTCGCGAAAACATTCGTACGTTGTACGAATGTTTTTTTATGTGAGGGACCGGGGTAGACCGAGAACGCGTTGTCTGATTTCAAAAAGTCTTTGATCATAAGGTTTGATTCGTCAATGGGAAGAAATTCTTACGTACGATATCAATGGGAGATGCCATATTTGTATGGTACCTCTTTGAAATCACATTTTTAGCTGTATGATAAAGGAAGATGTCTGACGGAGATGCGGATTGAATAGGGTTTGTTCAGGCAATTCAGGGGCGGAATGAGTAGGGTAAGTCGGACAAGTATTGGCGGAGGTGCAAAAGGAGTAGGGCAAGATAGGGCAAGTCTGGATGGAAAGTGGAAAATATCATACCTTTGAAATAAATCGTACTGTCAGAAAATATTTGAGGCCAAATCTCGCGTACATTTAGCTAGCTTTATTTTAGTTTGATGTAAGCTAAATCTATAAGTGACCAATTCAAAAAAATATCAGTGGTATGTACATTTTGTTGGTCCTTAGCAGGGGCGATTTTCTAGTTTCAGCGCTTAAAAGTTTCATTAGAGACTATTTATAAGCCAGACTCCAAGTGGCACACTATGTGAAAAGGTTCGCCATCGCCGTCAAAGGGCGACAAAAAAACACGCTGCGTCTCTAGTGAAAATAACGCTAACAAGATTTCCGTCCCTTTCGCAGGCGTCGGCTCAGAGTTTTAGCATTTATAATTTACGGAATTTGTTAGGACTTACTCTATGTATCTCCCTCTCTCTCTCGGTCCTTTGCTGGGATCGCAAAAACGTTTATAGCGACTGATGTCAATTAGGAGGACTTTTTGCTCGACGCCTTCGCACTATTAAATGTTACCCCCCATGTTAGGCCGTCCCAAATATAAACCTACATTTCTTGTATAAGAGCGTATGATCAAAGAACGTAAAATATTTATTTGAAAGGGAAATCAGGAAAATACTTTCCACATAATAAAACAAATCATATTAACTGAAATTTCGTAGCAGAACGATTGTCGCTATGACACTAATACAAATATAACGATGCATGGAATACGTATATAACTCGGATACTGCTCCGTATGTATGAATTCACATACCGCTTAACGGTGTTGGCGTGTCGCTACTAACTGTGTTGTAATGTTAAACATAATGTTATTTCATTACATCGCGACATTAGGATGTCGCTTCTAACAAGACAGCATGTATTAGTATACGTACGGTTATAGTAGGACGCCATGAATTATGTTGAAACTACAGTATACCGTTCAAAATATTAATACATATAATCGAATAATGGAGTTTCAACAAAACTTCTTGTAATTCAACAAAATTACGATTGAAACACCGTTATTCTGTATCAAACCGTAATAACAAAATGGTAATGTATCAATCCAATATTTTTCTCAGTGCAGTTGCAGCCTGAAGCAAAGAAATCATTATACCAGTAACCAAATAAAAAATGTAATAAATATATTATATATTAGTGATTATTTTGACTTCTAGACAAAGTAATCAGCGTTTGACTTACACAAACACATCATAACTGCTGCTATTCGCTCTCAAATAACGAGTTTTATCATTTGCTGGCAATACACTGCTCTTATGGCCCTTACCTCATTTTCAGCTCGCTGGGTCCTCTTCCAGTGCCTCGCGGTAAGACGTTGGACTTTTGAAAATTGTGAGTTACTCTTATAAGTTGTTAGACATTGGGTTGTTTTGTCCCAGGTCTTACACTTTCACTCCATGGTAGAGGTAACGACCTGACGTCGTTGAAACTCCCTGGGGTGACAGGTTCGCCCGTTGATTTTACACCCCCCGTAGTATTACAACCACCTCTGTCTGACTAACATGGATTTATCTTGACCAAGTATTTTATTGATTTATGCCCTTATTATTGAGCATACCTCAGAGTATACCGAGTTTGGAATAATCAACTGATACGAAATCGAAAACTCACGCGTTTGTTTGACATTATAAATAGGATAAAAAAAGGTATCGACTGAAGTTTGTAGTATCAGAAGTTTCAGCGATGTTGCAACCCCCGTTGTTCAGGGGGACCCAGGTAAGACTCAAGGTCTATCTATCCTGAGTAACGACGCTTGCAATATCGCCGCAATATCGGGTGCTACAAACTTCACCCGTTGAATTCGTTTATATCCTAATTATAATCAACTGATAACTGACAAATGACAACGAATTTATCTCATCCTTTGTTTTCTGGGTTTGTAATTATTTTGCGGCTAGTATTGGTTCTTAGGCACCTGGACGCGACGTAGCAGGGCGCAATGTGCAATACTAACTGCAGCTTGGACCAGATATTGAAACTGATAGCGGCTTTTACGGAGGGCCGATTTATTTCGGATAGGTTCTCCTTTAGAAACAATAATTGTTTTTTTTTTCGATTGGTAGCTCTTTCAGCTTCGTATAATATTAGACTTCACTCAGTCGCTGCGTTTGTCGCTGCCACAACAACCAATATATATCTGTTGCCCGCGGCTTCGCTAAAGTTTCGAATCGATTTGTTAATTTAAGTAGGATGGCGTTTATTGGCCTTTTTAGACGCTACTTTTAGATATACGTGTAGCGCAAGATGTCCCCTTAATATGCACGCTACCTATCTTGTATACGTACGCGAGTTGATCCTCGCCACACGCGCCACCTTCTGCTGAACGCTGACCTTGTTGGGTCAGCAGCCGCCGCCGCCTTCTAGGTATTTCGGGGTGCTTGCACGCGTTACGAATTTCATAATATCTCTATAACTACACCACCTAAAAACTTACAGTAAAAAGCTAATTTTATCTTTATTAACCGCCGGTGATAATGGATTTATTTATTTTGATATAAATTCTTATTTTATTGCTAATGTCGCCATCAAACACTGCCTACTTATTTTTCTAATTATTTTGAGTTATCAAAGAAGTTATTGTAGCTTAAATATAAAAGTTGCATATATGATTTCGCTAGCGTTTTTATATATCTCTCTAAGGCGGTTATTTTTGTTGTATATAGTTTTCACATATAACAGCCGTTTCGTCAGCGCACCCCGATAAACAACTCACCAGCTCAATTTTCTCCGACTTGATTTACAAATGTCATGATTTCGTAATAAAAACCGATATTTATCACAATAAAATATAGCCTATAGCAGTCATCAATAACTGAGCTTTCTTTTAGTAAAATATTTTTTGTAATCGGTTAAGTAGTTTCGGAGATTACCTCTTACATACAAACTACAAAGTTATAAACATTATTTCTTTTTAATAAAAGTATAGATAAATAGTTAACTCTACAAAACATACCTATGTTATTTATACACGTAAAAATTTCTCTCTACATCTTTCGTATAATACCGCTCCTGCGGGGGCTCTCCAGGCGCTGATTGTCAGCTGTCGGAGAATTGCCGTCTCAGCCAAGGAGGTTTGTACGAACAAAACGGTACGAACGGGCGCCACGCAGCGGCGGCAGCGCGGCGCTCGGGAGGACTACCGATGACAACTTGACATCGCTGAATTTAAAGCCCGACCTGCAGCTGTCACTCCAGCGGAAGCCCGGCTGACTGCGCGTGAAGAGCCTTCATATTCTCACTCGAAACCACAGACCGCTGCGTTGCTATTTCTGAACGAAGCCTGATTGTCATATCTTAAATATTCAATTTCTAAAATGTCAGTCCAAGCATATGGGGGATTTCTCAGGAAAAAAAATCGGAAGTATTTTTCTCAACGGTTTTTTATGTATTTTTGGACGCTGAATCCGATTTTGAACTTTACGACCTCGCCAGAGGTGAGCTAACATCAGGAATCGCGAAAAACCGCAAAAATGTTGCATTTCATTTTGTTTTTCACTTATAATTCACGAATAGAGCATTTTTTGATAACGATTATATGAAACTAAATTAGAGTACATAAAATTTCCTACAATTTATATCTATCGACTTAATTCCTCCGATGTACCAAACCGCCACTAAACCGCGTTCAAAAATTGTTTTTGTCACTTAAAGAAAATAGCAGAAAATGGCATTTTGAAAGTGCGGTAGAGCCGCGCTATGGACTTTGTGGCATAAAATGCCCATTTTTGAGCGCGCTTTAGCGGCGGTTTGGTACATCGGAGGAATTAAGTCTTTAAATATGAATTGTAGGAAATTTCGTCTACTCTAATTTTGTTTAAAATAATCATTTTTGTAATTTGTAATTTTTATTGTGTAATTTTGTTGTAACGTTATTTGGTTATGTAAACTTAGTTCTTTAAGTATGGGTACTAGGCATTACATAAATATTATTTTTTTTTCAAAATAAAAAACAGACGTAAACACTTATTGCTTATACTTTACCTTTTTTCACGACCCGTGTATTTGTTTGTCTTATTTCTCAAGCTAGTTTATAGTCTTTCCGGCGCCCAATCCTAAATTTATATTGTTCTTAAATCAAAACCCTTGCAGCTTTCCTGCAAGTAGGCTACATTATCAACACGGGGTTTTAATTCCCGTTAATCATTCTTAAGCACTTTCTAAAAGTAGGATTAAAACTCTTCCGAGTTTTAAAAACAACTTATCCCAGTTATTCCTGAACTAACTGCAGATTGTCCCTGCGCCTCAAGTGCAAGTGGTTTTTAATCAAATTATCTCCAACTTCTCTTTTCGCAGCACTTTAAAATCTCTAATGGAAAATGGAAAACTTGCTTTTACCCATTCGTTATACCATGTGAAAAATAAAGTTGATGATATTTCAGCGAGTATAAGGCGTAACATTTTGTCAAAGCCTTTTCAACATTACTTATTTATTTATTTATTTATTTATTTTCAGGAAAACCAACAGATAATTATAATTTAACAAAGCCGGACTAACATAACAGAGAGCCAATTAAAGGGTTTCAAGTTTAAATAACGTTGTAGAAACATATGTGATCTTTCAATTAAAGCTATCGATTAAAAATGCATCAAAAATTATTCAACAATTAATGCTAAAAAATTCACTGTTCAGCCGCTGCCTAGCTGAGTTAACACTCGTACAGAATAGATCAAAGTCAAAGCGTTTAATCATGTCCTTGAAATTGTCACTTGTTCGCCACAGAAATGCATTTTGCCTATAGTTGGTGCCAGCATGAGGAACATGAAGAGCAGGGTTAAATCTATTGAGTTTGGAAGGAACACGGAGATTAATTTTATTTAGTAAGTCAGGACAGTTAATATTATTGGAGGTAATTTTTAGCAAAAAGGTTAAGTCCGCGGTTTCACGCCGCTTAATCAAGGGGAGGATATGAAATTTCTTGCATAAATTGAAATAGTTAGATGAGCTGTATGGGATTTTCAGACGGAAGCAGAGATATTTCACGAACTTCATTTGAATGCGCTCGATTCTATTTATATATTTGTCATAACAAGGGTTCCATACCTGAGATGCATATTCCAAGATGCTTCTGACAAAAGTGCAGTAAAGGATCTTGAAAGTTTTAGCACGGTGAAAGCAAGCTGCACTCCTCATAACAAAACCTAAAGCTTTGGAAGCTTTAGAAACAATGGATTGAACGTGATTATCGAACAGTAGATGAGAATCATGAATGACACCAAGATCTTTAACCACGCTGCACCTCTGCAAGGTATGAAACTTTAATGAGTATGAGGCTAGAGTAAATATTTTTTTACGGGTGTAGATGACAACGGTGCACTTGGATGGATTGAGGTCAATTTTATTAGGAGACAGTAACTGTCCAATCTTGAAAGGTCCGCCTGAAGGTCGGAGACATCACCGAGCGATTTAATTATTTTGAAAATCTTCATGTCATCAGCAAAACATAGTAAGTGACTATTTAGAAAACAGCTAGCTATATCATTGATGAAAATTAAGAACAACAATGGACCAAGTAGTGAGCCCTGCGGTACACCGCTAGGGATAGCAACCCAACTAGAAATATAGTTTTTGATGACGATAGCTTGGGAGCGATTATTGATATAGGAGGAGAACCATCGGAGGAGGTCCCCTTGTATACCCATAAACTTAAGCTTGTTCAAGAGTAGTCTGTGGTCAATCCTGTCAAAGGCTTTACTGTAATCAGTGTAGACTACGTCTACTTGATAGCCGTGATCCATAGCTTCAGTCAAGAAGTCATTAAAAGGGATAAGATTGGACACCGTCGAGCGACCCCTGATAAAACCATGTTGCGACGGATTGATAGAGTTTTGGAGAGCGGCATATACTTGGCTATAGACGACTCGTTCGAATATTTTGGCAATAACGCATAATTTCGAAATGGGTCTATAATTAGTAATTTCTGTCTTCGAGCCCTTCTTATGTATGGGTGAAACAAAAGCCGACTTCCAGATACTGGGGAATTCGCAATTAGCTAAGGATTTGCGAAACAACAGGGATATTGGAACACAAACAGTTTTAGCGCAGCCAATTAGAAATATTGGACTGATATTATCAGGTCCAGCCGACTTGGAAGTGTCTAAATGAAGTAACAATTTTTCCACGTCGTGATCATTGACCTCTATGCTACAGATATCATTTGCCTGGGAAGGAATAACGTCGTTGAAGTCGGGTGGTGCCAAATCAGTAGGCTGCATATCCGGTACCAAAAATGTAGAAGAGAAGTACTGGGAAAAGGCTTCACACACGGAATCTCCAGTGGTCGCAATCAAGTCAAGGTACTTGAGAGGTGTCGGAATGCTATTGGATTTAGAGCGATTATTTATAAAGGACCAGAAGTTTTTTGGATGTTTTTCGATACCATCTTCTATAGATGTGATGTATGATTTGAAATACTGACTCTCTAATAAATGAACCCTATCGCGTAATAATTTAAAGGTTTCTTGATCCGTTTTCATATTATATGTTTTGATTTTTTTATGGAATTTATATTTTTCTTTAATGAGCTTTATTAGTGCTGGAGAATACCACTTAGGATTTGAGCTATTAGACATAATTTTGGTAGGAACGAATTGAGTTATTAATTGGTCAAGAACATAGTAAAAATATTTAACGGCTTCCTCAAGAGACCTAGATGAGAATTCTGTGCTCCAATCGACTTCAGCTAATTTAGAGTTAATAGAGTCATAGTTACAATTATTATACAGAAACTTAATATACGACTTGGATTTTAAGTGTGGAATATGTATATAATTAACACTGGCTAGCAGAGCTTTGTGGTGAGGGTCAAGGGGAACCAGGGGGGTCGAGACATTCAATTACCGTTACTTCATCATTTGACAAGACGAGATCTAAGATTTTTCCATACGATAGTGTAGAACAGTAGTGGTACATTTCAAAATCGTCCATTTTGAGGAAATGGCAATTCTATTTTTTAAAAATCATTACTAAGTCTATGTACAAAAAATTAATATGTTTTATATATCAAAATATGTGAGTTGAAGCAAGCTATTATAATTATGTTAAAGTGTCATGGCGTTTTTAGTGTTTACTGAGTTATAGCCTAAAATTCTAAATGTTCCAGTCTTATTCTAGACCAAATCATTAAAACCTAGCAGATTATTGGAATATATTGAAATGTTCCAGTCTTATTCTAGATCAAATCATTAAAACATAGCAGATTAAAAGAATTTGAAACGATCCATTACTGTTTGTGAAGACTTCAACACCTCTCTTTTTGCATCGGAGGTTAAAAACGGTTGTCTTAACTTTATATTAAATTAACAAAAAGCCATTTCCAGCTATAAAACAGTATTTTATTCAATTCACAAACAATCGTCAAAAGTTTTACATTTCCATAAATTGTTATGGTAATAAAATCTTCTTATTCTATGTAGGTACATATTTTTCACATAAAATAACGTTTTAAAATAACTGAAATTCAACTTTAAAAAATCATCCTATTAATAGTTATATCTTATTTTAATTCTTATCTAATCAGACGTCTGTAGTCCTTCGTAGTAAGACCAATATACTTTCGGAATAGCATTCGACTTACAAAGTGCTAAAAGATCTTTTTGCTTTGCTGCTGAAATAGTAGGCCTAACCGTAAATTTTTTATTTAGTTCCAAAACTGGCTTGCTTCTCATTTTCTGACGTACATTTATTTTCTGCATATTTCTGTCCTCGTACGTGTATGAATATTGCAAAAATGTAGGATTTTCAGGTTCCACCGAAAATTTTCTAACATCGTTCCAAACTATTTTTTCCCCGTCCAGATTATGTGTGAAATTCTTTCCAACCAGTTTACTTAGTCTTTTTAAATCAAGAATGTCGTCAAAGTTTAGATTGATGACTTGGTATAGATTACCATTCTTCTTAGCACCAAGTACAATTGAATTCCACTGAGCTGGGATTTAAATTGACCCATTTTTTAAAATACGTTTCTTTTCTTTCTCAATCATCGCATGTACACTGTCACCTTCATTTTGAGTGTGACCCACTACCAAATATTTGTGGATTATCGATTTAATACCCAGATGTTTTATGCAGTAGAGGTATAGAGACATCAGATATTTATTTTTATTTTGTGCAGAACAGTTGTCTGTATAAAATATGACATGTTTTCCCACACAATGTTCCTTTAGATATTTAAATATACATGTACCAACTTCGTCGCAACCCTTGTCACCCAAAGATTCATCCCGCAAGTAGCAATAACCCTTTTTATTAACAATATCATATACCGTGCAATTGTAAACGTTAAGACGACTCTTATAATAGAAAAGAGATTCGTTTCCACAAGGTGTTTGCAGCACTGCTTGCAAATCAAAACATGCAACAACTCTATTTTCATTATCTTCTTTTGCCAAGGCAATATCATTTTCATTTTCGCTTCGACTCAGTTCCTTTTGCTTCTGATGAGTATTGAAGTCTTCTTCGAGGGACTATTTTTCTAAGCCGGTAGCATTCTTGTAGGTAGAGCACAAAGAACAAGCATCCTTTTTAGGCTCGTAAAAGGAAATATTGAATTCTGTTCGGAATATGTTTCTGTACATGCTCTCAGTCACACTAGTTAAATTTTTACTTTTACAATAAGTAATGTAGTGTCTGTATAATATTTTCAAATTAAGGTCACCATCGATGTATGTTTTTCTTGTATTTTCCCTACAATAGTGGGATTCTTTCCGTGGATATGAATTTATATGGTTCCTCACGCTTTCTTTAACCAGATCGGGTACAATTCTGCCCTTCTCATGATGTTTGCCTCTTTTGTCTCCATCCAAAATTCCTTATGGAGATACTTTTTTAATGGTGGTGGAAAGAAAGGAGTGTCCTATGTCCAAAGTATGAGTGAACATTTTTTTGCATACTCTTATTCTTTCTGAATTGACTACAAAATGATATCCATTATTGAGAGAACGTTTGCTAGTTTCTTTGTGAAGTGAATACTTTGGTTTGATTATACTCATACATTTGTTAACAAAATCACGCTGTCTTTCCAGGTTTCCAATATTCCAAAACTGGTCAAATATTTTTTTTCGGTTTTCCATGGAGATATTTTGTGAACATTTCAACCGACATGTTTCGTTGCAGCCTGCTCTCATTTTCCTTTAAGGTATATACTTTCCAGTGACCGTCTTATAACGCTTACCTGTATTACGAAGTTTTTTTTTATTATTAGCCTTCCATTGATCAGGTTTTCTAGGTCTCTTTTTGGTTAATGGCAACTCATTATCACTCTCAGAACTAGACGAAATAATAATATTTGGCTTTCTTTTCAAACCAGGCAGTGTAGAAATTCGAAACTCTTCATTCAGAGCATCCGGCGAAAGTGGTATACTGTTGATCGAATCATCTTCTGCTTGATTAGTCAAAATATTGAGGCAATTTCTATTGTTTAGTGCTTCGTTGGAATGTTCAGTATCTGTGAAAAAGATTAAATAATTAATTTAAATAATTGCAGGACTAATCCGCCCAGAAGTTGTAACTGCAGTAAACAATAATTTTTATTATTTAAGCTTACAACTTTGTCTGAAAATTGTTTTACATACCATTTGAGATATTCCGCATATTATTTTTCGAAATCGCAGGACTAATCTGACCATAACTCGTAACTTCGATAACGGCATCCACTGTAGTATAATTTGTATTATTGAAAAATTCAGCGTTGCCTGGAAAGAAAAGAAAAATGTTATGAGTTTAAATAATTTTGACTGATGGTACTTTAGTCGTTATTTTTAAAAACAAAAATTATTTTTAAAAACTAACAGCCGTTTAACTTCACCTTAATATTTTCAAGTATCCAAAAATAGTTAAATAAATTTAAAGTATAGCTTACTTGTCCCAGTGTCATCAGTCGAAATAATTTGAATGTTCATTGGAATTTCGCACAACAATCCAGGTTCGGAATTCGTTGGATCATTTGCATTTTGTGTCCACAACAACAGTCCAGGTTCTAACTGTGTCCGCTCATCTTCAGAATTTTTTAGAGCGCTCAGCTGTATTGGAGGCTCCAAATTGATAGGTGAATGTTCCTCCGGCGCCGTAGAAATAATTTGAATGTTCATTGGAGTTTCGCACAACAATGGAGGCTCGGAATTCGTTGGATCATTTGCATTTTGTGTCCACAACAACAGTCCAGGTTCTAACTGTGTCCGCTCATCTTCAGAAATTTTTGGAACGCTCAGCTGTGTTGGAGGCTCCGAATTGATAGGTGAATGTTCCTCCGGCGCCTTAGAAATAATTTGAATGTTCATTAGAGGAGCTTCGCACAACAATGCAGGCTCGGAATTCGTCGGATCATTCGTATTTTGTGTCCACAAGAACAGTCCAGGTTCTGACTGTGTCCGCCCATCTTCAGAAATTTTTGGAGCGCTCAGCCGTGTTGGAGGGGCCAGAGTGATTGGTGAATGTTCCGCCGGTGGCATCATACAAAATGAAGCACCTGAAATAATTATACAAAGTTTCAAGTTCATAGCGTGAATAGTTCACGAGATAAGATCCAGTTCCAAACTGACGGACAGACACCTGGCTGATTTTCTTATATGCCAGCATACGGTGCTACGGAATCCTAAACATTATCAATATAACTTAATACTTATGTTGAATGGATTTGCACTATAAATCTTCCTAATATTGCACAATAATCGTACAAAGAAAACATCGTTGATCGATACAATCGATCAATACAAAAAAATTTGGTTACGATAAATACCTACGTAATTGAGGTTATGTGAGTGAAACTTACCCTTCTTATAATCACTTGGATAATCCATCTTGCCTTGAGCCATCTCCACCATAACCTCCGTTCTCGTCTTCGATCTTCTCATAGCTGATGTTTAGCAATTCTACAAAAATCTACGACATTCACAAAAATCTATCACCATTCACGAAAATAACCTCAAAGCTCATGTCCAGTTTAGAGATGCTTACTTTATAATCAACCACACAAACAACAATTCCTAATTTTAGTAGTCTTATCTCTTTCTAAATCAATATTGAAAGACAGAGAGGTGTCTTCCATTGAGCACAGGTGTCAGCAATAAAGTGGCTTTTGTTTAGACTGACAAGTACCGAGAAAAAACGTGTGACCTTGCCTGTGGCTCAGTTCAGTACCAGTACATTTCGAAATATTCCAATTCATCTTTTAAAGTTGAATGTTGTAGGGGAACATTTCTGAATGTTCCAATACAGTAATATTTTTATGTTAGCAATGCATTCAGTTATTTATCCGAACAAGCAAATTAGAGGATGTTGGAGTGGCGACTTGACTTGTCCCGATACTGTTTTAGATGAAGAAAAATATAACGAAAAATTTGGCATTCATAACTCAAAACCGCCTTTTTTGGAAATGTTCCAGTACTTTTCTACACCATCGATATACATTCATCATACCGTTAAATTGGCGAAGATCATGAGTATTCGGTTCATCGATGAGTAGTGATTCAGCAATAGACGAATAACTAGACGGCAAGAGATGTAAATCAGAGCTGGGTATCCAGTCAATACCACTTAGGTTGAAATCACCCAACAAGATGAATTTATCTGATGGATTAGTGATAATAATGTTATTTAGTTTGTTTAAATAATTTTCTAACTAATCCAACATAGACAGACCCATGTTTTGTTTACAAAGATATACACAACAAATATGGACGTTGATAAAGGATTTATTTTTGTGTTTAATTGAAACCGATACCCATAGATCTTCGGCAGAAGATTGGAAGGTAGTCTGAGGAACAGCGAGAATATCTTTTCGCACTGCTATTAGCGTTCCCCCTCCTCTGGATTGACCTGTCAGGTCATAGTCCCTATCACGACGCCACACCACATACCTACTGTCAAAAAGTTCATAGTTATTGAAACTGATCATGAGCCACGTCTCAGTTAGTACGATAATATCATACGAGCACAAGCAAATGTTACGATAAAAAATGGATGTCTTAGAACGAAGGCCTCTGACGTTCTGATAATAGATATTTAAGTCGGTGCTACCCATTAAGGGTAGCACCGACTTACATATAACACATAATTCCAGAATAAACTCAGTGAAACCTAAAGTAAAGAAAGTAATTGAAAATTTCCAATAAATGTAAATATGATTTAGATACATAACCATGTTCTGTCCAATTACGAGTATAATAGCATATACATAAGTGATGCTGCCTAATAAGTACTGGAAATTGTTCGATTTAAAAGTCCATGTACACGCTATGCAAAAAGAAATGTATGTTAATAGGAAAGCATTTAAATATCGCGTAGAGTTTTGGTGTAATCTATCAATCAGTTTGTATACAGCTGTTTATTAGGTTGATCGACCTTAAGTGCGCAATGTGATTTTCTTTAAAAAGTCACTGCAAACATGTTTCTGGAGACATGGTTGAACGTGGCGATTTGGACCCTACACTTCTGAAACGCTTCATAATAAATGAACAAACAAGGGTTTTTATTTGATATGTATAAAACCCAAACAAAAGCCTTCGAAAGGCGATTCAATAGCGACCCGAATCAAATTAAGTCAAAGTTGCTTGAAAATCAAAGCCATGCTGACTAATATCTTTGTCTATCTGTGTTGTCTATTTCTAATTCCTTCCTGGGTTAAACAATACTTTTTGATGATATGAGGCGACTGCTAGAAAACGTTCTGCCGAAAAGAGCAGATTTGTGGAGCAGTAATTCTTGGAAATTGCAGCACGATAATTTGTCGCCCAATACATTAACACTTGTCATCGAATATTTGACCAAAACCTCCAAGAACGTCATCGTCTAAATGAGGCATTCACCAGATATGACTATTTTTCTGTTCCCCAAACTTAAATTACTCGTTCGCGAAGACCTTTTAAGTTCATTGAAGCCATAAAACTTAATTTGCAGAGGGACTGAAGACCATATCATAAAAGCTCATAACATGTGAAGGGTCACATAGAACAAAGATCAATGTGCATTTTTGCTTGAAAATGAAATACTAATGCAATGTTGTGACTTGTTCTAAAACGAATTGGAGCATGAATCGGCTTTGGAAACAAATGTCATAGTCTGCCCTCAAATGAAGGGAGAAGCAAACGTGTGGCGTGAAAGACTGAACAATGTCCACATGGTTACAGTGATCAGTCTTTCCCGTCAGGTCCAGAGGTGAAGTACCTCGATACTCTCTAGTTGACGCTAAGGAGGAATTGTGATGGGAAATGACGTTGACGCTAAGGAGGATTTGTGATGATTAATTCGCAATTCACGCACGTTTGAGGTCTCTTGTGCCAATACCAACTACGGGAAAAATTCTACCGCTTATAGGCTGATGTGCACGTACGACTCTCGTTCCTCCACCATCGACATTTTCAACCTCAACTAACCGACGTTCGTTAAAGAATTATTCAAATCAATTGCACCTAACGAGCTTGTTAATACCTATCGTACTTAGTTATATACTTTTCATGCAACAATCAGTAGCTACTACAAATATTTATAAATATCTATAAATATTAATTATATATCTATAAATATCTATAAACATGAATAAATATCTGTATCTATATATCCACTATACGACCTATCTATATTTTATTTATATTTATATACATATACATATACCATCGTCTAACTCCTTCTTCCTAATCACTTCCAATTCCCTACCTCTCCCATCGATTTTCTATATTAATTTTATATTTAATATGAAATTAGTTTATTTTATAATTAACTAATAAGTGTAATATGTTTTTCTTTTTTTTTCTACAATATGATATTGCACACGTATGATATTGTATTCGCTGTATGGTTCCAGAAATAAAAATAATATAAAAAAATAAAAAAAATTGAAATCAAGGCCAATGACTTTTTCACGTATTTTTCCTGAGGTTTAAATTAAGAGGGTGCTGCAGGAAATTTCTCAAATTAGGGTCTAGCGTTTTAGTTATTCCGCTAAAACTACGCTAATAAAAGCAGTGACAAAAAACACTCGTTTTTATCAATAAGTCATTTATAAGGTGAGCTAATAAATTTGGCAATAGTTTGCGTAGTTTTTTATAAAAACACCCGAGAAAATATACAAAAATGGGCGCGGGGTTTTAGTCCTCACTGGGAAAATAATAACTAATTTGAATTACAAATTATTATAAAAGAAAGTTAAATGACATATCTTCACTATAAGCTATTTAAATTTCAATGATTGTAATAGGATTTTATACAATAAATCCCAGAAAATCAGGTATCAGATTCTTCATACATTTTTTGTATGAGCTGGCTGCGTTAATAAATACACAGGCGCGCTATGAAATAGATTCACTTCCCTGCTGCTATTGGAAGCGGGAGCACGCCTTTTTCGGTTAGCTCTTATCAGTTCCCGCTCACGTAATATTTTATTCTTCTACACCGCAGTGCCGCGTCGTCACGCATCGTCACGAGAAAGCAAACAGCAGTAAGTATTTTATTTTTTATATTTGTTTTTTATTAATGGACGTTTATGCCATCTTTGTTATAACTTATTATAATACTCTACATGTATTTTAGATAATGGGGAAGCGTAAGAAAACATATTTCGTTTTTTGAGAAACGCTATAGAATCAGCGTGAAATTTCAGTCTGAAGACATGAGAAAGCGATGTTGTTTTCAGTCCGAGATATAAGAAAATGAGATAGTTTTAAACCCCAAGATTCGATCGATACGATGCTCATTATATAAAAATAGATCGACTCCAATAAGCGTAAAACAATTGAAAATATTTTCAGAAGGGACCACTATTCGAAACTTGTAATCTAGAATAGTTTAGTTAATTTGCGTGAAAAACCTGAAATTCAATAAAAAAATACTGAAAGACGCATAAACCATGTACAGGTAGAATATTGATTTTGAAAAGCAGTTTCGCCATCAGGAGTGAGCAACGAAGGACATTTCGGCATGCAGATGTAACATTTTCGTAAGTTGAAAATAAGTGGTTGGCTGTAAGATATTTAGCTTACAAAGAGCATTGATAGGATATGCACTGATTTAAGGTTGCGACACGTCATTTAAACCAGAAAAAGCACGGGAATTTTAAAATCAAATAGTCTTTGAAAATATTCAAAACTATAGAATACTTATAAATATTTTGAAACTATAGAAAAATAAAATAATTTAAAAATCATTTTAAAATCAAATAGTCTTTGAAAATATTCAAAACTATAGAATACTTAGAAATATTTTGAAACCATAGAAAATTTAAAAAAATTGAAAATCATTTTAAAATCTAATAGTTTTTGAAAATATTCAAAACTATAGAATACTTTGAAATATTTTGAAACCATAGAAAAATAAAATAATTTGAAAATCATTTTAAAGTCAAATAGTCTTTGAAAATATTCAAAACTACAGAATACTTAGAAATATTTTAAAACCATAGAAAAATAAAATCCTTTGAAAAACATTTTAAAATCAAATAGGCTTTGAAAATGTTCAATGTCATAGATATTTAATAGTATAGAGAGAGTTTAGAAAAAATTGAAACTTGAGTTTTTTTATTTTTCTTTATTTTAACTTCATCTCATACATTGTTCACCTTGATCGATCAGCAGAAAATTTTCATCTCATCATTGCGTCACATCACAAAAATAACAATTTTCAATCACATTAATTTTCAATCGCTACGTTACATTATTTAAAATATTAAATTTAAAATTATCGCAGAGTTCGGAAGACCACCACGGGGCCGCGAAACCACCGCGGGGTTTCTTCCGCCCTACTACGGCATCACATGAAGACTCGATGGCCGCATTAAGTGCGACACACAAGTCCTCTGCGGTACTACTAGAAGGCGATGGAAAGGCCTCAAGATTCTCGCAGAGGCCTTCACCAAACCGGTCCCAGTTAATGTCGCCGGTTCGGAATCGCCACTCGGATTGTGGCGTGTGGGGAACGCGACGGCCGATGCCAAATGTCACCAGTCTGCGGTCCGAAGAAGAAAGGTGCTCGTGAACTTTCCAATTGTTCATCTAACGGGCGAATCCCGGGGAGCACAGAGTGAAATCCACAAAACTCCTCTTCGAGACTGTTTAAAAGTGGCATTCACTAATTTATTTCTTTATTAATTTTAATTACATATTTGAAGTTGTTCAAAAATATATAATCACATTAAGCCGCGAAATCTATCTGTACCTTCTTTCCGTCGGAAGTAGTTTATTTATAAAGGTAACTGCTTTTTGAAATAATTAAAGTTTTGGTGTAGCTATTTATACCTATAATAATTACTGTTTTTTTATCCTTCTCGACATACATTTTATCCTCGTACTGATGAGAATAACAATGTTATAATTGTTTTAAGCATTATCCATTTTTATTTCTTAACTCAGATCCATAAAATATCTGCTATCCTGATAGTGGAAGCGGTTCGTCTCATATTTTGAAAGAATACTGTAAATTGTGATAAAAGCAAATCCTTTTGAACACGTGTGTTCATTAGACCAAAATAGTTGATTTGACCTGCCGCTCCGACAATTTGGCCCAGCGGACTCGAAATGGCGGCAATTTTCCAAGATGGCCGCTAATAAACCAAAATGATTACTCTCGTGCTGATTTTAAAGACCCATGGGTCTTTTTCGGTTATTTTGGCGTCGTACATTTCAAATATGATGCTGAAAATATAAACATATAAATAAATAATTCCTTACAAACAAGGTAGAATGTGTACAATCATTTATATATAGTGTAGTATAGTGTAGAATAAAACGGCCACGGTACATTTATTTTGACCAGTTCTGATGATGACACCGAGTACAAAAGTTTAAGTTTTCTGGCCAAAAGTACAAATATGTTCAAATCGATTCAAAATACGTTCAAAGGTTGTTCAAAACACATGTAGTCGTCATATTTGAGCCAGCGACTACAAATTCAAAGCCAAAGACCCATTCACATATTCTATATTATATAGTTCAAATTTTCCATGTTTTCTGGGTAGCAAATTTCAGAAATTACTTACAGCATACACAAAATTATTCTCTCGTTTGACTTTTTTGACAGTTTTGACTTTAGATTCGTCTTTTCCAGTGTGCAAATACTCGAAGAAGACGCGTATAACATAACGGTAACGTGAAAGTAAATACTCGTTAAAAATGTTTATAATCCTGATCAAAATTAACTAAAGTTATTTTTATTGCCATATTTGAAATATACGACCCCAAAATAGCCGAAAAGGCCCATGGGTCATTAAAATCAGCATGAGAAAAATCATTTTGGTTTATTAGCGACCATCTTGAAAAACGGCCGCTATTTTGAGTCCGCTGGGCCAAATATGTCGGAACGGCGGGTCAAATCGACCATTTTGGTCTAATAAATACGTGTGCAAAAAGGATTTGCTTTTATCACAATTTGCAGTTTTTGTTATTTGCAATTTGCTATGAGCAATAAAATTATAAAATGCGGGTTACATCGCTTTGGCGGGTGACCGTCTGTTCAGCGTTATCAATGTATGCGATTTAGTCACACCTGCGTGGCCGCCGCCGGCAAGCGTAAATTACCTACATTTGTGTAGCGGCATAGGCTCGGAGCCCTCTTAAGTAAAATGTATTTTTTCTAGAAATTCAAATAAATTTGGTGTTTAGTGAAACTCAAATATGTTTTTTTTGGAAACTCAAAGGTATTTTTGCAACTGAAATATAATTTTTGGAAACTCAAATATAGAAAGTAAATATATTTTTTTTCTCATTCAAACCCTTGTTTAAATTTCATGTTTTAGGTTTTTTTAATTTTAAAAAAGGAATTACAAAAAAATTAAGGTAATAAATTGATTAAATTATTCGACAGCGTATGTATTCAGCATCAAAAGGGGTTTAGTTTATAGATGATAACATAAATTTAGATGATTAGGCCAAATGTTGTATTATATAAAAATGCTGGTAATACACAGTGCACAAATAGTACAAAGTGATAAACGGTAGCTTTCCATTGAATACAAAAGCGACCAAACACAAAACAATAAACCAAAAATGGCGATTCCTCTCAAACGTGCAAAATGAAATTTGCATATGAAAACGAAAGAATTCACAAAAGCGACAGGCGGACAAGTAGATATTGTTCTAAAATACGAGATCCCCCGCCGACACACGAGCGGGGTCGTCGTGTATTGCTTGTATTGTGAGGCATACAAATAGACGACAAATAGCCCGAAGGCACGGCGTAAAATGATGTTTTGACCGCGCGCAAACACTTTTGCCAGGCCATTTGCGTATCGCCCTTTCAAGGAGCCAGTCAAATCATACATGAAATACAAATAAATTCCGTTGTTTATTCGAGGAGTGGTGGATTGGATAAACAATAATATGCAATCGAAAATAAGGCGTCGAAAAAAGAAAATAGGTAATATGTACATAGATATTATAATAGAATTCTTGATTGCTGAAACACGCTATACGCCATTTTTGACAAATCAGACTTTTTAACGAAATTCGCTTATTTCTACCTTGATGCATCTATGGAGTTCAAAATCAGAGTCTATTCATACACTAATAGTGCCCAAATAAAGCGTAAAGCATTCAGTTGAGGGCAAAGTACCAGTGCAATGCCAGGAATATATTATTGGTTTTGGTACAAATACATTCTTACTTGACATTCGAGGCATTCCTGAGATACCGCTGCCTACTTTTTTTTGGGCTTTTCTAAGGTCTTTATTTATTTATTTATTTATTTATTTATTTAGGTACATAGGATTAGGTATACAGTTCATTCGTAGGTCATGTAATCTTATAATAATTATATAAATTATTTAATAATTAATATAGGGAGGTTTAACACATCTTACATGACCTTTACTGCCAATAGCACATCTAACTTTATGAGCCTTGTAACACTGCGACCATTGCTGATCTATTGTGTTCGCCACCTACTATAGTTCTGCGCCAAGCCTCATGTCATTTAATCCCTCCTATCGCTGGGTAAAAATTTAGTCGTCACTTCTGCCCGGGACAGTTTTGCGCGTGAAGTCGATGGCCTTGAGAAAAACGACCATAACTTTTAAACTACTATACGGATCGTAAAAAGAATAACTGTAAAATGATCGCATTGAAATTTGAAATATAATATTATAACCTTATCTCGTCAAACAATTAAGATAATAATGAATAAATATTTAAAAAGTTGGCATTTTACGCAGCGCGGAGCGCCCTAACCAATATTGGTTAAATACAATTTTAGCATTTGTAAGCGTCTAACCAAAAATGGTTAACTCAAATAGGAAGGGTTAAGAGCCGCAACAGGATTTGGCGCCAGATTGTCTTACCTCCTCAGGTTGGAGGTAATGACCACCCAAGTGGATGTATCTTTTACGCATCAGCGGGCCACACTCGCACATAAGGTGCAGGGAAGTTTCCTCTGCCCCTTGGCAGAACCTGCACATTTTTGTGTCTCGGAGCTTGAGGTTGTACATGTGTTTGTTGAGTCCACAATGCCCTGTGAGCGTCCTCACCAGTATGCGTAGATTGTTCCTATTTAGCGATAAGGCCTCACGGGCCGTCTTAGGGCCGTAGGCCTTAATTAGCGCTTTGGATTGATTCAACCCTGGCGTGTTGTTCCAGTGGTTGACGGATTGTTCTAAGCATATTTGTTTGAGAATTAGGTTTGCAAGGATTTTTGGTACGCCACAGCAAGGTTCAGGGCCGTATAACATTCCCTTTGCTCCCGTCTCAGCAAGTTCGTCGCCTTTTATTTTCCTCGATTCCTGCATGGCTGCGAACCCATCTTAGAATTACCCTGTTCTTTTCGCACAGGGATTTTTTTTGCTGGGAAAACCCCCCATATGCTTGGACTATGATGAATGGATAAAAAAATAAAATATTTTTTGTTAATTTCTATGGTAAAATATAAGGTTTAATGTTGAAAGTAAAAAGTATTATATTTTATTTTAAATACGAATATTGATTTCCTAAACAAGCTATATCCAGCTATGATTACTGAAAGAAACAATATCCACGATTTTTAAAAATACCTGAGAATCAGCATGCACTTCCTAAAGTTTTTTTTCAATGCTAACTTATAAAACTAGTTTTTCTGGCATATGCCATTTAAAAAATGTTAAGTAACTGCTTACCTTATGGATTAAGTAATTTGTTTTGATTTCCCAACACTTGAGTGCATGGCATATTGCGTGTTTCAGCAATCATGCATTAAATTTTATTAGTATATCCTTATTGTATTATCCTTAAGAATAAGAAGAATATATTTATTTCTGAAATAAAATTCTTGTAATGCTGATATACAAAGCCTACCTAACTAGGCCGAATCCTGTTTAAGGTTGAGTCGACTATGTTAGTTGTAAAGTGTGCGCACACATCAATGTAATATATATATATATATAACTAAGAAAAGGAATAAATGTATCTAATAGCTAATACCAATATATATCCAAGTGTTCAATCTAGATTTTTTTTCTTTGTATTGTATTGTTTATCATATTTTGTAATCCTTATATCGCAAATAAATTAAAACATTCTTGGCTTTACTACCGTTATATGCTTATATGTATTTTTTTATGCTGTATGTTTTTAATAAAATAAAATAAAATTTAAAAAATGTTTCTTTGTTTTGTTTCATTAGTTGATTTTTTTAACAGTGTTACAAATAGTTATTTGTAATAAAAATTAAGATTTGAATTTTAAAAATGTTTAACTTTATTTTTGGGAAGAAGTAAAAATTATGGCTCCTCCTTTCCCATATGAGCGTTTAATGGGCTCTCATTACCCACAGGTTTAGGGAGGGTTTAATGGGAGCGATTGACCCCTTTTTTTACATCTTTATTGTACCTTAATGCATGCATGTAGTTGATTTGAACTTTAATGAAAAGATTGGGAGCTAATGGGCCCTGTTGCAGTTGGCCACTATGACCCATTTGTTGAGGGTCGGTCCAACTCACGGGTCGACACCCATCCGGCGGCCTTCACGTATGAAGTGCGAGCCCGGATAGGACCCTCGCCTGCGGGCCAGTTTCACCCAGGAGTAAATCTTCTGGCGCTCCTGGATGGTTTGCGTACCGTGCGGCGTCAGCCAATCGATTATGAATTCTGACTGACAGTCGGGGGAGTCTGTAAACAGTACTGTCTCCTATAGAGCGAGAGTATTTCTTCGCCTTACGGCGACTGCTCTTGAAACGGCCAATTAGCTACCCGATTCCGGGCAGCAGCCGAATAAAGGGTGTCGTGGTCCGCGATAGACTCGGCAAACGCCGTATCACCGCTTCGTAAGGGAAAGGACTGCGCAAGCGACCTCGAACCATTCGGGAGACTGGAGTAATCTGGTTGCAACTGGTACTAAGGGCGCGAGTGTCGGTCCGCTGAGTGACTGACCTGGCTATCTCGCGGTACGGCGTTAGTCTCTTAAGGGCATGTGGAGGAACTTGACAGTGGAATGTTGTGTCCGAAGTCTTCTGCGCTCACCTCACGGGAGACAGAATGATAATTTCTGTTAAAAATTCCTGAGGTGACGGGTTCTCCCGTTGTAGTTGATATCTCCAGTTGTAATGAAAATATAGTCAAATTAACGAGGTCTAAGATCCTAATTAAAAATTATAACAAAGTAAACAAATGTGGTTTTTATCAACATTTTACACTTAGTAGGCTTCAATTCCCCCTCTCTCGCCTTCACAGCAGTGTTCGAGAACAGAATACAACTTTTGAAGATTGTAATTTCCATCGGATAAATACTTAAAATATGATAAATTTAATTATTCAGAAAACATAATAGAACGGTGTATTATGCATAGTTTCTGCCGCATCCATGCCGCGTAAAAAGGGGCTTTGCATTAGCTAGGAGTTATGAATATTTCCTATACTTTCCGCCCCTTTTCTCTTCTTACCTCGGGCTATTTCCGTCTGAGCGTGCGAGGGCCGACATAAAACAAGTTGAAATATTTCCCGACAGCCGCGCGCAACTTTGCGGCCACGATTTTTTCGGTTTATCTATTAGACACGGCTGCGGTACAATCGTAAACAAAAGAGTGGATAGCGAAGGCTTATACATCATTAATCTTCTGCGTTGGGGTGGAAGGGGCCGCGCCCAGTTTCTTAGAATATGCCCAGCTCCGTCTTAATGAGTTTGATAGGTACTAGAGTGTGCCTTGGATTCTTGGGATAATGCGACGAACACGGCGCACATATGTGATATCGCATGACCGATAACTCTAAACCAGTATATTTCAAAGTGTGCGATAGCGCCGACTTGTGAGCGCTGGAGAATTTTAGGGGGGAAGGGGGGGAGTGGGGTAGAAGGCTTGAGAAAATTAGGAGGCGTTTAGTTGGTCTAGAGGGGCGAGGGCAGATTATAAACCCGAAAACAAACAAGGAATTAAAAATTAATTTCAAGGATATCTACCAAGAATTTCGGTTTCAGAAGCCAATCCATCAATCGTACCCTGGATTACGGTCGAATAAAACGATTTGCTTCGCTTCATACAATAATTTAAAATATGTGTGTTTGTAGATGTATGTGTACCTATGTGTGTATATCACATATGTATGTGTATGTTTGAATGTGTATTTGTGTATATGTGTATGTAACTAACCCTTTATCATGTATATTTGTAATAATATGTATACTATTTATTAGTGATGGGCGTGATTCTCAATTTTAAATCACGCAACAATCACGTTACTGGTATTTTTTCACGCGTGATAATAACTGCTACTCGTGATTTTCGTGATTGTACTGAAATGTACTTTGAAACGTTAAGTAACAAAGTTTCGTCAATGTGATAACTGATAACAGAAACGCGCATTATATTTGCTTAATATTTATTAGTAATTAGAAGAATTAGCGTTCAGAAAGATTATCTCTCTCGCTCTTTTGGTGCTAAGCCGAGTTCGTCTTTCTGAAATAATGTAAGCCACTTGTCCCCAAAAGTTATTTTATTGCTTTAACAAATCATGAACAAACTCATTTACACGAACGATTACGACACGAGCGATAACAGTGTCCAAATTCATGCGATAACAGTGTCCAAATTCACGTTACGTACGAAATGAACGCGCCACTCATCAGTCATCGTCCAGCCGGCGCGGGCGTTCGCCCAGAACGAACGGCAGATCACTGATCCACTGATCATATCACTGATCCACTGATCGCCGATCACATCTAGTGATCTAAGAATGAACGAAACCAAATGAACGGTTCAATTAGGCGCTCACCGATCATCGTTCAGTGGCGCGCCGCGCGGTCGTTCGACGGCGATCAGTGAGAACGGCCAATCACTGATCATATAATCACTGATCAGTGATCGGTCGCGTCGTAGGGGCGCCGAGTGATGGCAACGCGGTGCTGTTCGTAGCCGTGATTCAAATAGCATGTTCTTTCAAATTCTCGTAACGCGTTCTTCGTGATTGCAAATATCACACGTTATTGTTATTGCTATTCGTGATCACACCCATCACTACTATTTATACCATTACCTTAGTGTTAGTATTGAGAGTAGTCTATTAGTCAAATAACGACAGTACTACCCGAAAAACAAAGGCAGTATATTTCGTTGGGTATTCGTCTAGAATGATAGTATGGGTTGTGTTCATTTCCTATTGCTTATATAAATAGTTACAAATTATATCTGTACGGTCACACTGTTAACTCTCTACCAGGATGTAACAAATAAATAAATAAATACATTCCTGATAGGATTCCTACTGTCGTATGTATTTGTCTGGTAGTGAACGTTTACGGCCATAAGAACCATTGTGTTTATGGATCGGTCAAACTCACGATTAGGCTCCTATTCAGTATCCTCCTCATGTGGAAGACTACGTCGAGTAGGACTCTCGCGTCTCAGGCCTAACGGCTGGTGAATCGGTTACCCCTGGGAGATTGCCTCCCGGCGCTACTTGACGGTTTGCGCACCGTGCGGAAACAGCCAATCGGTATGTGCACTATGACTAATTACTCAAGGAGTAGGTAGACTATGGAAGGTAGACCCGATTCCGGGCAGCAGCCGAATAAGGGTGCCGTGGTCCCCGATAGACTCGGCAAATGCCGTATCACCGCTTCATACGTGGAGGCCTCACGCGAAAAGGAGGTCTCACGCAGAAGCCAGATGGCAAGATCGGCCATGAGTAAGCTAGAAAGGCTGTGGAAGAATCGGGGTATAAGTCAGCGGACTAAGGTCAGGCTGGTTCGAGCTCTGATTTTCTCGATATTTCTCTATGCATCGGAGACATGGACCCTGAAGGCTCGGATACGCACCAAAATCGATGCACTGGAGATGTGGTGTTGGCGTAAAATGCTAAGAATCCCATAGACGGCACGCCGCACCAACTAATCTGTCCTGGAAGAAGTCGGCATCCAAGTGAGGCTCTCCACCGTATGCATGAGAAGGGTCCTGCAGTTCTTCGGTCATGTTGCCAGGAAAAACCCAGAGAATCTGGAGAAAATGCTTTCCGGGGGTCAAGTGGAGGGAAGAAGAAGCAGAGGCAGATCACCGGCCAGATGGAACGACCTCATCAAAGAAGTTACAAAAGTGTCAATACAATGTGCGACCGGCCATGCAGAAGATAGGTCGAAGTGGAGGAGCCTCGTAGGCAAACTGTTGTCTAGTGGCCACGATCCTCAGTAATGAGGGAACGACGAAGAAGAAGAATTACCAAATTCATTAAATTGCTTCAGATTAATCCTTCACATTACATAAGTTTTACATTCAAAGCTTTCTTTTACAAATAATACGATAATCTTCAAAATGATTTCAATGCGTTTTAAGTGCACCCAATTACATGACAATTACATGTACCGTCGCACTAGTAAACTTATTACACAGACACACTCTAATATAAACATATACACACCTTCACATGCCATCCCGGCGGCTGAGCACCAACCGGGCGCGTCTCCAGGTGGCGGATAGGAGAACGCCCGAAGGGACCCCGGCTCGAGGGATGATACCCGAGGCCGGGTGCTCTTCGGGTAGTGGTGGCTAATACACTGTGTGTGGAAGGCCCCACCGCGGACCAACTCTCCAAGCCGAGGTGTAAGCTACCGTGCTAATGGCTGCATGGCGCAGGGAGTGCTGCGTCTCTTACGGTGCCTCCCGGATACCGGGCGTCCTCCGGGTAGTATAAGCCAAGCCCCGGTCATACGCGGCTCTGTCCGGGTGATATCGCACTACCGCGGAACTCGTGGGAACAAAATGGATCTAATAAACAGTACACCACCAAAAATAAACCTAATTGAAGCACTCCAGGGGGTGGCGTTGTCTCAAAGCGAACCACAGGAGGCACCCAACGCGGGGGCGGGCCCATCAAAAAGCCCACCCAAAACCCGCATTAGATATAACGGCGCCGCAAGGCGTCGCTACAAAAAACTGATGAGAGAGGGGCTAACTGCTAACCCCCGAGCCTCCAGTGCTAACTCTAAGCCGGAGGACGGGACTGCAGAGGCCCCTGGGGCTCCTAAACGCCCCAGACAAGGGCCAAACACCCCAAGCCCCTCCCATCAGGCGACAGGGAAAAGACCGAAAGTCTCCGACCAAGGTTCTTACGCCCAGGCCACGAAAGGACTCCTCAGGCTAGCCCTCATAATAAGGGGCTACCCTGACAAAAAACTTGAAGCCGGCGACATAGAAGCCATCCGGGACAAGATTGTGGACGCCATCATGGAAATTCCTGTTGGCACTAAAACACCATCCTTTACCGGCAGCTGGGAGAGGGACGGTGCAATCGTCTTCTCGTGCGCAGATGAGGAGACGGGGAACTGGCTCAGAAGCCTTTCCACGGACTTACTCGTCCAAGGTGAATCCGTGTGTGTGCTGCCGGTCGATGAGCTGCCCAAACGCCATCGAGTGGTGGTCCACGTGGAGGAGCCCAAGTACACTGTCGAGAAAGTACTTCTACTCCTCGACAAGCAAAACCCAGGTCTGAAGACCGATGGGTGGGCCGTCGCCAGGGGGAGCACGAAGAAGGATGCCTCGAGCGTCCACTTCGCCTGTCTGGTGAGCGACTCCTCATTGGCCACTCTCAGGGCCTGCAACTTCCGACCCTACTGTGGGCTAGCACGGGCATCCGTAAGGCTGCTCGATAATAAGCCTAGGAAGGAGTCGGACGCAGTGGAGGGAACGGAAGGAGGTACAGCAAAATGAACCACCTAAAAGTCCCCATAATCCAGATCAACTTGCACCACAGCAAAAGCGCCTGGGCGATATTAACCAGGAGCATGGCTGTGGCGCAGACAAGTATAGCACTAATCCAAGAACCTTGGATTGTTAGGGATACTATAAGTGGATTAGGAGGTTGCGGAACCATTCATAAGGCCCAACCGACTCGGAAACTCAGGACCTGCGTGGTCACTAAGGGCGTCACAGCCACTTTTCTGCCACAACTCAGCGGCGATGACCTAACGGTCGTTTTAACAAAAATCAACTTGACAGGAGACAGAACGGTGGATCTACTCATTGGGTCAGCATACATGCCTTATGACTCCACTGACCTGCCACCGCAAGAAGATATAACCAACCTAGTGACATATGCGAAACATCGCGGGCTCCAACTCCTTCTGGGTTGCGATGCGAACTCCCACCACGTGTGCTGGGGTAGTTCCAACATAAACCCGAGGGGGGTAAGCCTGCATGACTTTATCCTAGGCAATGAACTCACCATCCTCAACAGAGGAACAGAACCTACCTTCATAGACTCAAGAAGACAGGAGGTACTGGACATCACGATCTGCACAAAAGAAGTGGCCGACCTGGTTCAAGACTGGAGGGTCTCAGATGAACCCTCAGGCTCGGACCATAGGCAGATCCATCTAACGCTTCGGCACTCATTGGAAATTCAGTGGGCTCGCAACCCTAGAAATACCAACTGGGAAGGATTCGATAGGGACCTGGCTATCAAGCTCACCACGGTTCCGAATCGATTCCACACCAAAGAGCAACTAGAAACAGCTGCACTATCACTGTCTAATGCCGTTATAGACGCCTACGAGCAGAATTGCCCTTTGAAACAAAAAAACCTCTCAAAAAAGGTCCCTTGGTGGAACCCAGAGCTGACCAAGCTCAGGCTTACGCTGAGAAGGTGCTTCAATAGGGCGAGAAATCACAACACTAACTCGCAACATCTTTGGGAGGAATACAAAAACGCCCGAAACGAATACAACAAGGCCATTGTTAAAGCCAAACGAAGAAGCTGGAGGGACTTTTGTGAGAGCGTGGAAACAGCTTCCGAAGCCTCCAGGCTCAACAAGATCCTCAGCTCTAACAACCGCCCCCAGCTGGGATGCCTTAAACGACCAGAGGGGGGACACACAAGCGACACCAAGGAAACCTTGAAGCTCCTAATGGAAACACACTTTCCGGGCTTCCAGGAATCCTCACACCCAATTGCCGCAGGGGAGAACTCCAAGAGGCTCTACAAGCCCAGGGAGTGGGCCCTTGCAGCCAAGATAGTTAATCCAAAAGCAGTAGAATGGGCCGTGAGCACCTTCGACCCTTACAAATCACCTGGACCGGATGGAATATACCCAGTCCTACTACAAAAAGGGTTAAGCCAGCTGCTGGGCCCTCTAACAAAGGTACTCAGAGCGAGCATAGCCCTCAGACACGTCCCTCATGCCTGGAGCAGCGCAAGAGTCACGTTCATTCCAAAGGCAGGCAGGAACGGCCACATCTTTGCCAAAGACTACAGACCCATTAGCCTCACCTCCTTTCTCCTGAAATCACTGGAGAGACTAGTTGACGGCTACTTGAAAAACAACCACCTAGCTCTTCAACCGCTTGCTGATGCTCAGTATGCCTATAGGGAGGGCAGATCTACGGACACTGCCCTACATCACCTGGTGAGCACAATAGAGACACAGTTAGCGGCGAAAGGTTACGCTCTGGGAGTATTCCTGGACATCGAAGGAGCATTTGACACCACATCATATGCAACTATAAAAAACGCTATGCACAGACGAGGAATACCAGAGACCATTATTGACTGGACATTGAGTATGCTATCAAATAGGAATCTGACCGTCTATCAAGGCGACACCTCCATCACGGGAATCCCTGCTAAGGGCTGTCCACAGGGTGGAGTCATCTCCCCCCTCTTGTGGAGCATCGTTGTAGACGAACTCCTAATAGATCTACAAAACCTAGGCCTCTCTGTCTACGGCTACGCTGATGACGTGGCCATAGTAGTCAGAGGAAACTTCCTATCAATACTTAAGGAGCTCATGGACAAAGCACTTAAGACCACCCAAGACTGGTGCCAGGCCAGAGGTCTATCCGCTAATCCAAGCAAGACTAAGGCCATGATTTTCACCAGAAAATACAAACCCGAACCCGTTGAGTGTCTCAAGCTCTGGGATAAGGAGATAGAATACGCTACAGTAGTTAAATACCTTGGAGTCTATCTAGACCCAAAGCTCAATTGGAAGCACCACCTCGAGCGCAAGAGAACAACCTTCTATGCCTCGTTGTGGACGTGCAAAAGAGTCATGGGAAAAACCTGGGGGTTCAAACCCAGGGTCGCCTTATGGCTCTACAGGGCAGTACTGCTGCCTACACTAACCTATGCTGCAATAGTCTGGTGGTCCAGGGTGAAAAAGCTTGAGACAGTAAAAATGCTTAAAAGCCTTCAAGGTAACTACCTGAGGGCTGCAACTGGCGTCATGAAGACCACCCCAACAGCGGGATTAGAGGTGGCACTCTGCTGCCCGCCTCTGGACAAGCTCATCATCCACTCCGCCAGACTTACAGCATACAGACTGAAGTGTTTGGGCGAGTGGAAGCGTGGAGGGCACAATCATCCTGAGCTAAACCTCCTCCACAAAAGCCCATTCACTCTGACCCAGGATCGACTACGGAAAAAAATTTCGGTAGAGAAATCCTATAAAATCCTAATCCCCACCAGGGAAGAATGGAAAAATCCGCAGTGGCTTCAAAGCCACAACGCAGACGCCTGGTTCACCGACGGCTCAGGAACAAATGGACGTTTTGGGGCAGGCGTGTACGGACCCAAAACCAACCACAGAATCAGCATCCCCCTTGGACAATACGCTACGGTTTTCCAAGCCGAGGTACTTGCCATATTGGAATGCATAAAACTACAAAGTCGACTTGAGGTAAAAAACAGACAAATCCTCATCTGCTCTGACAGCAGAGCAGCACTGGACGCTCTGGCTAAAGCCACCACAGAATCTTCTGTGGTCTGGGACTGCATGCAGGAGCTCAACAAATTGGGAAAATCCAACAAAATCACCCTAATGTGGATACCGGGTCACCAAGGCATACCCGGAAACGAAGAGGCCGATAGACTGGCAAAACTGGGCACACTGGATTGCCCAGTGGAGCCAGCTGTAGGGGTCCCCTTCGCTACAGGTAAGAAAATCATCAGGGACTGCTTGGAGCAGGAACATCGGGCTTCCTGGAAACAGAGTCAGGGATGTCGCCAGGCAAAAGCCATGATGGAGCAACCACTACAGAAGAAAACCAAGGCCCTACTTGACATGAGCAAGAAGAACCTTAGAACCACTATCGGTCTCCTCACCGGACACACGACCCTTAGAGCTCATCTATTCAACCTTGGCTTGACTGAGAGCAAGGATTGCCGAATATGTGGCGAGGAACCTGAAGACAGCATACACATTGTTGGCCGCTGTCCAGGGCTCGCCGCCAAAAGACACAGTTTACTGGGACGAGCCTTTCTCGAACCCAGCGATCTGCCCAACTTGAAGGTCAGTGACCTACTTAGTCTGGTAAGAAGTACCGGGCTACTAGCTGACAATTGACCTAACCACACAGTGGGTAGTTACAAAAGACCTTACAGATCTAGGTGACATCAAGGGCTGGAAACAAGCCCCCCACTCCATCTACTACTACTACTACTACTACTACTTCACATGCCATCATCTCTACCCTTCATTCCATTACAATAATTCCGAAAGTAGGTGTAAGTTTTTAGATCCACAAAATTTTTCATTTATTTACCATTGTAAAATGTGGTTTTACTATTTGTCATTTTTTACTTTTGTTCATTAAAAATAATGTATTTTTAGTTTGCACTATAATCACAAATAAAGGAATAAAATACAATTATAGTAGAAAATATTGACCACCTTAAAAAAAATGCAATTAGGAAATATATAATAAGTATATATTAGCATTTTAATATGTACACTGATACTCCAGCACGTGACGCAGGTTTGATAAAGATGTTTAAAACAAAGACTCTAAAATTTACACTGACCATTTCTGCCCGAAACGGTTAATTGTTGTCGACAGCCCGACCCTACCTCAAGTTTCGTTGAAATGAACGAAATTTTTAACAGCCCATTTTATAATGTGACTGAAACCTATTGCCCTCGGTATTTTCTAGCTGACTGTACCATGAAAAATGTACACTTTGACCCTCATCTTTGTTTGGCAGGCATGAAATTAAACGCAAACATTGCGTGGAAGAATCGTTATAATATTAACAGATGCTGTCCGGGAAAAAACTAGCCCGCGGCGAACGCTGCGTATATTTTCTTTTGTAGTTCATCATTGTTTCATACCCGTGCTTAGAAAATGGAATTTTCATCCCAAGTAACAGACATTGTTTCGATTAAAATAAGAACGGCTTAGACGAGTTTTCAGGAATTAATATCAAAATACTTCAGGACCTCATAAGAAAGGTAAAGCTTTAGGAATTAAAAGGAAAAAAATACAATTGATGGCCCTATTTTTTTAAAATTTTCTCTCTATGCGTCATCCCTGGGACGTAAGTGTCCATTATTTCAAAATAATTTTATAAATTATCGAAAACAAATAAACTTGTAAACTACTTTTTTTCATGTTATTGAGACATTTAAATCGTAATATATGTTGTTTAAAAAATTACCGTATCTTTTAAATACCTCAAATGACCAACGAACTCTGGTAATTTAAATTAAATAAATAAAATGTTTATGGCAACTTTTGCAATTCGTTTTTTTTTCTCTTAGTACGCATGATTTCTAAGTTAAATAATAAAATAATCAAATTTAGAGAAAGTTGTAATATTGCATCTTTATGAACCACAGGGACACATCAATTTATACAAAATCCATAGAACCAATATTCACAAAACTTGACATATATGTTATTTACATCGCCCTTTAACAGTTTTATGTATCGAAAACTTCCATATGCTACCGCAAAGCTCAAAATCCCATAAGGTTTAATACAAATTTTTATACGTGTAAATCAATTTTCTTAACATTTTTTCCAATCCTCCGTGGTGACCTAAGAAACGTGTTTTTCATATTTTTCGACACGGATGAAAATCATTGACCGTGTAGTTGATTCACAATTTTTGAGAACAAAAAGAAGTCACAAGGTGTCAATTAAGAACTATATGGATGATGGCTCATGAGTTCTACGTTTTCCACCTTTAAAATACGTTTGAAGGTGGAATCTGTCCGGCACTGTGAAAGTTGGCATTGTCATAATGCAAGATGAAACAGCGTTTACTGCAGCTTTTACGGAGTTCTATAATAATTTCCGGCAATTAAATGATCATCTATCAATCAGCATTCAGGGTAAGGTATGTCTCCATAGCAAAATAAGCTACCTGTCCAATTTTCCTTTTAAAAAAGAAGCGATCATTAGTTGCTTTCGGCTCGGCTCATCTTGAAAGACCCAAATAGTCTATTGCTGTTTTGTTTAGGGAGCGTAGCTATACATCCCCATTTTGCCATTTATTACTATATTCCATACTAAATTTGACGCCTCTTTGTTGAATTTGGTAAGAATGGCATTGCACCAAGTGACACGTCTCGTGTTGTGAGCATCAATCAAATTGTTTGGGATCCACCGCGAGCACGACTTTCTCACAGTCCAATTGTGGTGCAGGATTGATTGTATTTGGTTCATGCCTATGCCTGAGGATGCTTCTATAACATGATAGGTCAGATTCCTATCCTTTTTACTTATATTGTACACAGCATCGATGTTTTTGCTGCTGACAGCGGAGGACGGGCGAACTTCAGGAAAATCGTCACCGAGATTAAACAAAAAAAATCCTTTTTTGGTTTCTCTTTATTTCCCCTATAAAATAAATGGCAACGCACGAATCAGGGTGGGGATATACTTTAAATACAAAATAAAAAGCTTACGGAAGCTATTGCACTCGAAACGATTAAGGATTACTTGTAGAGTCCATTACGTAAATCCATAATCCTGGTGGAAAAAATCCGTTCGGTGCAATTCCGGCGACGAAGCCGTGACGTGGGCAAATGTCTATGGTTTGGCCACACTACAGAGCGGGACGAGAGAATAAAAAAAGTGTCCATTTTTACTTTACCTTTTCGATGTTTTTCTATAGTGTTCTAATGAAAGAATTCAACATACCTGAAACAATAAGAAAACAAAATTATTTATAATGGTCAGTCATATTCGTAATTTTGCCATGTCCGTCTCCAGAAACTCGTTCTAGCTAATGGAATGTATATCTCGCATTACTTGAATTCCTAAACCTTCGAAGAGCGAAACCGAGTTCAGACATAATTTTCTAGATCTACATATCTTATACACAGTACTCATGTATTTAAAATATATTGAAATCGTCAACAGTCTATATTGTTTTTTTTTTCATTTGTTGGGCCACCAACCAACGAAGAGGGTAAGTATTGTGAACGCGCTCAAAATATCTATTTTGAGCCCGATTAATGACATTTCCAGGTTGAAGTCTATCTATTTCTCTGCGTATCTGTTTGTGTATGTGCGTGAGTGTGTGTATTCCTCTTGACATCAGCCCACCAGGGGGCGCGCTAGTCATACTTCAATCTCGAAGTATTGGACTTAAACTTTTGTAATTCGCTACAACTAGAGCTCTCAACTACAACGGGCGAATCCGTCACCTCAGGAAGTTTTAACGAAATTTGATCGTTCTGTCTACCGTGAGGTGAGCGCAGAAGATTAAGGACAAAACAGTCCACCGCCAAGCTCCGTCACATGTCCGTAAGAGGCCAACGCCTTATCCGCGAGATAGCCAGGTATTTTACCCAGCGGGCCGACACACACCCTTACTTTCAGTTGATACCAGATTCCTCCGGTCTCCCAACTGGATACGAGTTCGAGGTCGCTTGCGCGGTCCTCTCCCTTACGTAGCGGTGAAACGGTGTCAACCGAATCTATCGCGGACCACGGCATCCTTTGCCCGGCTGTTCACCCAGAATCGGGTAACCAATGGTCGTTTCAAGAGCAGTCGCCGTAAAGTCAACAACCACCCCCGACTGTTAGTCAGAATGCACAATCGATTGGCTTACGCCGCACGGTGCGCAAACCGTCCAGGAGCGCCAGAAGAATGACTCCTGGGAAAAACTAGCCCTCAGGTCAGAGTCCTACCCGGGCTCGCACTTCATGCGTGGAGGCCGCCGGATAGGTGTTGATCCGTGAGTGTGACCGACCCTGAACAAATGGGTCTCCATAGCCAACTAAACAAGAGCCCATTAGCTCCCTGTAATTCGATACACAAATGCCTTGTTGGGCAGAAACAATATTGTGATATTTTGGTGGAAATATCTCCTATAGAAGCAACAAAAAAAATGTTTATTTTCGCCATGTTTGAGAAATTAGTACATCGTATTGAACAAATGCCATTTTATGACCACGGAAAATGCTACAAATATAGTACAACAATACTACTAAAATACTAAAAAAATACTACTAGAAGACTACAAAAATATTAGTAATACATTCGCGATTTCAATCGAACACATTCACTCTCCGGAGGGGGATGGATTGGCGGAAGGGGAGGAAGGGGGGGTTGAGGGTTGGCGCGGGGTTTAAGATGTGGTTGGGGTATGGGAGGATGGCACGGGAGGAGGGTGTGGATTGGCGGAGGGGCGAGGTGGGGGTTGGCACGGGGGTGTAAGGGGCGGGGGGAGGGGCAAGAAGAGGATATCGCCGGGGCGGAGGGGGAGGAAGGGAGGTCGTGGGGGGGGAGGTTGTGGGGAGGGGTTCTTCTTGCCGGGAACGTCTTAGGAAGACCCAATCGTTTTTAACGCGCTTTTATTAGGTCGACCTGTATGTAACTGTTTTTGTCCAAAGTCTTCTACCCTCACTCCAGGGAGATAGAACGACTAATCGTTGAAACTCCCTGTGGTGACGGGCTCGCCCGTTGTAGTCGACAACCCAAGTTGTATGTAACTAACTATGTAATGGAATCTAAGGTAACTAAAATAACCATCTTCCAAAGATCGAAGCGTCATGAAAATTGGCAGCTGTCTGTAGGTCTGATGACATTACAATAATATGGTACTGACGAACTGATCTGATGATGGAGTCGGAAGATATGAACTGGAACTTCATGGTGGAACATCGTATCATAGCTGTGTTTGGACTTGTTAGAAAAGTCTTGGAATGAACTTTGACCACGATTAGGTTTCAAGGTCTGATGATGAAGCCAGAAGATAGGCACTGGCATTCCATGATGGAATGCCAGTGCCTATCTTCCGGCTGGCATTCCATGATCCATAAAAGCGTGTTTTTAGTGTTTTTTTTAACTATGAATTTATGTTTTACAATAGCTGCCGTTCTCGCTATTGCTGTCCAATGTGGCCTGACCCTCGGTCGTTGCAACGACAACTGGCCCACTTAGCCGTCGGAGCGGCAAACCCCGATGATCACATTCGCCTTACGGAGCCAGCAAAAAACGGAACGAAGCCTTCTTTAATTGCAGGCGCTCTGCCAAGCGGCCGGAATGCACGCTCAGCGCTTCGCCAATTGCGGTCGCCCCCAACTCACCCGGGAAATTGTCCAAGAGCGGCGCTCCAGGCAACGAAAACAGTCAGACGTTCGATTGTGCGCTCTAATAGACGACTCCAATTTTAGTAAGAGGAAATCTTACTGGTTTATCGGCCCTGCTAGCCCTCTTAGATACTAATAGGTCCTCTAAACACATAATTCCTTAGATACTGTAATAATTAGGGACCTTTATAAAGAGGTGTCCGAGGAGGCTATCAGATAGGAGTTAAACCGAGTGTTGAGCCCCATCCGGTGGGCTTAACACACGGTTTAACTCCCATCCGGTAGCATCTTCGAAGAGGAACTTACCTGGAAAGGACTCTATGAACCCTGTCACGATTGTGTCATGGAGAGGTGGGGTCAGTTGTTCCAATATGGGCGAACACCTCGGACGATACTGGGCGGTTTATGCATCGGCGGCGATTACCTACTACTCGACTGTGCACTCCATTTTCTAAGCAGTAGGGGTGGTTTTTGATCTGATTTCACCTATCTTTGAAACGATCCATTAGCCACACAATCCGCGATAAATTGGACTGAATTACCGCTAACATCAGGTAGAAACGTTTGGAATTTTCTTAAATATGGCTAATTACACGAAAACAACAATGACAATAAATTACTTAAAATATATTAATTGCAGTAAAGATCCATAAAATATAGAATATTATAATGTACGCTCACTGGACACAACTTATTGGACAGCTGACCTCTGCATATTACACACGTCAGTAAATATGCGGCAATGAAATCATGAGACACATTACAGAGTTCAAGCAACATATCCCAGTATTTCCCCTCCATATACTGCTGACAAACTCAAGCATGCTTAGGAATATAGAATTTGTAATCGTACTTTATTGTTTTGGGTATTCTGGAATGGTTTTCGTTTAAACAGTTATTAAAAGTGCAATGCCTGGTTGTGTTAGGTGCCCTAAGGAATATCAGGTCTGTCTAACTAGGCCTAGGCCCGTACATAGGAAAGCGTGCCAAGTAAACAATGGCTTGTGCATACTTCAAATTATATAATTAAAAAAATAATTTCGTACTTAAAAGTAAACATAAAGTAATTAAAAAGGTAATTAAATAATTTAATAATAACAGTAATACTGAATGTACATTTTGTAGTAATCCACTGTCGATGCTGTCATCCTATAGGTACATTCTTATAAAGCAAGTAAAAAGAAAGATGGCGCTTCCGAAAGACGATAAAGATGCTCGCATAAGTCTCCCGCGCCGAATATATATTTGACTGAAAGCAGTCATTGTGTGAAGAGGAGATTTCGCTGACGGATTCAATCACTCGCTCCGGCTTCAGCCGCAAGACATCTTTTAACATCCAAATCGTCGCCCCATCCTATACATTCCGACAAAGGTGGACGCACAAGGCAGAAAACCAAAAGGTCTACCACGTAATCTTTTTGATCGAGTTATCGATGTAATTTTTCTTCTTCGTTTTCAGTAAAGCACAAATGTAAATATATTAAAAGGAATAAAAAACACGACTGCCGTTACAAAAAGGAAACAATTTTATTTATAACAAGGTAGATAGGACGAGTAAAGTATTAAACATAACAACAAAATAAGACTGATTTTATTAAATATCTTCTTTATATTTGATACATTGATGCAATGCATCTTTCATTATCTTAATGACATTTGATTGAAACCTTAAATAATTATATAAAATGTAACGCCCTCTATACTCATTTCTATGCACTCTTTTGAACTACCTTTTTACATTAGTACCATTTCTGGTCGCTTAATGTAATTTAGTGTTTATAAGTGTAAACAAAATTGTTGAGAGCGATTTGACCCACTTCCCATGTATTGAGCGATTTTTGCCCATAATCAACCATTATCCTGAAGGCCTAAGCTATTCAAAAATATACATTTCATTGAGGTATCCGATTTTCCGTTTGCTTCTGGAATCATTTGTAGTACTTTACTTGTAATTATTTCTATTACAGTTTAATACTAAATATTTGTGGTTTACGTATTTATCCATAAATTGTTTATCCATATATTTTACAAATACATACGTATTTTTGGGATGTACTCAATTAGACCTATCATTTGTCACTAAACACGGTATATTTATATTAATTTATTGACATTTGGAGATTTGGACATTTAGATTTTGACATTAGGCACTATTTACCTGATATTTGTTCTGCAAAGTACTCTATTTACCTGATATTTGTTCTGCAAAGTACTCTATTTACCTGATATTTGTTAAATTAAAGTACGAAAGATAACGTAACAATTCTAACAATATCACATGCTTCTAAATCGGTTCAAGTGTTGAGAAGTTATGGTAGAATAAAGAAACGGAATACATACATTGATGAAGCCTGAACACATTACACTCCTTTTTTGTTTGGCATTCGTGTAAAAATATCCGAAAATATCCATGCTGTTCCTAATATCAGTTTAATCGTGCAATGTATATGATAATTTAGCAAAACTACGCCAGACATAATTTTGTTCGCTTAGAATACTGCGATTCTTTATGCGACCCTGTCAATAATAAATAGCCTCAGACATGGTACATAGTGACTTGATATTATTAAAGTGCCTACAAATTGGAGAATTAAGGCTAAACGTAGTAGTCACATTTTATTTATTTATTTATTTAGGTACATAGGATTAGGCATACATTTCATTCATAGGTCATGTAATCTTATAATAATTATATAAATTATTTAATAATTAATATAGGGAGGTTTAACACATCTTACATGACCTTTACTGCCAATAGCACATCTAACTAGGCGATAATTTGGCCCGTCTCTAGATGTGCATATTTTTATGCAATTTTAAGAAATGAAGTGTTTTTTTTAATAAATTATTTGGACCCACTACCTGTATATACACATAAATATACCAATTTTATAAAAAATATAGCTATGTAATAAATATATACATTTATAGTTGTAATTTAATAAAATTTAATTAAGAAAATTAGAAAATTACAGTACATTATAAAATTAAAAATAGCTAAAATGATGAAATTGACCAGAAAAATAAATTGCCTATAATAAAAGTAAACTATAAGGCATAAATCATAACATATAATTGAAAACAATACAAATAAATTGAAAAGAAAATAATAGTATGGAAGACTCGCCTCAACTAATATCTAACTTTCATAATGATTTTTTTTCTAATATAGGCTCAGAAAAATCCACCAAAATACTCATGGTAAATATCGTAAAAATGATTGAAATCTATCACAAATTCAAATTCGACAGGTGTCATTATCGAAGCTATGATCAGCACTAAGCAGAAAATCATAATAAAACAGTTTATCTTATTTTCGCATATCGCATTACAAATTGTCGTTTGAAATATAGATAAAAAATAAACAAATATTGAGCAGTTGTTATTAGGCGGTATGATTTTTGGCGGTAGATGTATGAATATAATGTATGAATTGTGTAAATATTCATTTCGATTTTTGTACCTTTTAGTTTTTCTTGTAAAATATCTGTAAAATAAAATACATAATGGGCTCGATTGCGTTTCTTCGTGAACTAAAATCGGAAATTAGTCCGTGTGAACGAGACAGTGCAACACGCTAGAGCGGAGTGTGAGACGACCGGTTGTCACTTTTTCGCATTAAACTGCCCGCCAAGGTCAAATCTTAAACCGCACGAAACATACTCGAATTTATTCGGACGAGTATAAGTTCAGCAGGTAGTATTTATCGACGTTCGTTCGTTTCATATTCCTCTCTAACGTATTGCTCTGTCTCGTTCGCTTGCACTAATTTCAGTTTTAGTTCACAAAGAAACGCAATCGGGCCCAATAGGCACATAAAACCTTTGGAAAACAACAGTTAAAATAATTTGCTTTTAAAATAAAATTGATTCGATGAGCATCAAAACAAAGTTTTGTAAATATTTGTACCTTCAATAAACATGGACCACAAATTATATTCTTATTCATCCAAAACTCGTGTCCTGGCTCATATCAATATATATCTCTACCTGCAATTTATTTCGGATTTCTGTTTCGTGTTACAGTAATGAGCTTTGTAAGTTAAAGAGTGGTCGAGGATCACTACAGAATACCGATGGTATTCTTTTTTAATTAACAATATGTTCATTATGCGACATACTGTACTACATTGCAAAGTTCGTCCACAGTGCTGCACTCTGAATAGAATATACAGATTGGCAATATGCATCGTTTATTTTGGTTTGCCAAACTGTATTACGCATCAGAGCGTCGTCATGGTTCTGGCTCTTAATGGATTATTCACTTTGGCAATATGCCGCCCGGACAGTCTACTTTTCCTATTGCTCAAATCAAATCAAATCAATTTATTTTATCATTTGCCTATCTGGGCCAAGAAAATATAATTTTTTTTAAATCTGAACATCCAGAAATGATATATTATACTTACATATAAACATTTGAATTACAAGTAATCTCGTGATTAAATTACATTAAAAGAGAATTTATTTATTAAATCTATAACCAAAAGAATCTTAAAAGTATAAAAACACATTATGAAGGTAGTCTACATTACAGTAAAAAGACAAGATATGAGTTCTAGAATACATACCTACAAGTAACCAATAAACTAACTTTAACTAAGTACTATGTAATTGATAAGAATAATCGTCAAATAAATTATTAAAATCAAAACCAGAGAAAATAAATACTCAATGAAAAGAAAGAAACAAAATATAAAATCTATATATTAATTTGAAACGTGTTTTTCCTGTAACCGCCAAATTGAGAGAAAGGCTAGGTTTAAAAATTTGGTTGAGATGTCTAAAAAAAGCTCTCTGTCTGTAGATATGTCATCGAAAGAGAAAAATTAAAAAGGTCGTCAAAAGATAAAAATAAAAATCGATATATTTATTTGAAACGTATTTTCCCTGTAACCGCCAAATTGAAAGAACAGCTAGGTGTAAAAATTTGGTTGAGATAACTAAAAAAAGCTCTCAGTCTGTAGATGTGTTATTAAAAGAGAAAAAAAAGTCATTAGAAGAGAAAAATAAAAAATGATAGCGCCATCTGCTGAATACCGCGCGACCTTATTGTACTGTCTACAGGTGGCCCTCTAACAGGCGATAGCTAAACTGCATTGACATAGTCCGTACCCAGAATCGTAGAATAGTAGAACACCGATTAACCGATTCAATTGGGGGAAATGAGTGTTCGGAGTATCGAAATTTTCTCGAAAATTTCCATCGAAATGAATTAGCACGATAGTTTTTGTTTAATTTCTGTCACACGTCATGTCACGTCCGCATGGCTCTTGGATTGTTCCTGTCCATTTTATCCAAGATCATGGTGACATTCCTGGCACCGCAACGAAATCGAATTAATCCAAACAAATATTATTTTTTCATATATAATAAATATATTTCCGTTTATTTTTGAAATATTACGGTACTTTGAAATTCATTAAAAAAATATACAGGCCAATATTCAACCACAAATAATATAATCTCAATAAAGAATCATAATAATAATAATATTTAATAATCATTTATAGAATCAAAATTTGGTGAGACACAAAAAATAATGTACAACACTGAAATACTTTAAAAATAAAGTATAATGTTAGATGAATGAATGAATACAAACTGGATGAATACACAACTAAAAATAATGTCTCTATTGTCACTCCAGGTTGAAAGTACGATCACATATCGTTAAAATCTCCTGGGGTGACGTGTTTGCCTGTTTCTTTACCTTTAATGTTTTATACGGGATGAGTTTTAATTAACAGTCATGCTTGAAGTGGGTAAATTGAGCTAAAAAGCAACTTTTGTCAAAAAAAAAAACTTAGTATAAAAAGCGCTGAGTGCGATGCGTTATCTAGCGATAGGTAAAATATCGCGAATATTGTTTATTCGCGATATTTTACCTTCTGCTTGATGTCGCAGCGCGCTCAACGCTTGTCAAACTTTTATTCACAAAATATAACATATTTTTTCTTTTTTTTTTAAGTTTTTTTTTTATTGTTACTAGCTTGTACTAATTTACGTCATTCTAGAATGTCGGTTAAATAAAACTCTCCTTCTATACAAAATATATTTTTCAAAGTTATGTTAAATATGTCTGTTAGCTAGGTATTATAATATATGGATATGGCTTAAGCAAGCCTCACCCTTTCTCTCTTCAGATTGAGCAGACCTAACCCTTTACTATGCGACAAATTTACAAGGTTGTCCCATTGCGTTCTATACATCACCCGCCAGAAATGTAAATGGGACGGTCGCGTCGCCGAGAAAACATACCCTCTGTAGGTCCGAAGGGATAAAAAGGTGAGCTTATAAATAGCCACGTTTACCGGGACGCCTCTGGCTGGGTCTACTGCTCTCGTCCCGCGGAAGGAGGTGATAAGGGAATTTTATTCCAGGACATTCGTAACCGCTTAAAGAGCCGTCTCTGACACTTGAAGCCAGTGACTCGCGACGCGATGTTTGCCCGCGCGGGATTTATGAAGTGAACATTTTGCAAGATAAAAAAAAGGAAACGCTTGGTTGAGTGATCGACCCTACCGCTGGTCACAGATTGTTATCACCTAGTTTTGTTTTGATCCTTAGATTTTGCTTTCCAGGTCCAGCAACCAACGAAGAGGGAAATTTTTGTGAACGCGCCGTTTTTGGACTTTACTCCTTAAGACAATTTTGGAATTTACTCCTTACACCAGTAGTATGTATGAGAATTTGATGGGTAGTAAAATCAAGTGTTAACAAAAGGAGTTACGTTTAATGTCAGTAAAGTTCGCAAATTGATAACAGTGCATCAATATCCAACAGGAGACCATGACTTCGATGACATTTGCCAGCTTCCGAGCCAACCCATACTGACCATATGTACATTCGTCGAATGACGAAATGAGACAGATATCAGATCAGCAGATTGCAATCTGAGAGAAATGCCTAATTTTGCTTTTTTATACCAGATTGATTGATTGATGATGATTGATTGATGATGATTGTTTGATAATGATTGATTGATAATGATTGATTGATGATAATTTATTGATGATGATTTATTGATGACGATTAAAGGATTGATTGATGATAATTAATTGATGATGATTGATTGATGATGATTGATGGATGATGATTGATTGATTATTGATTGATTGATTTATTGATGATTGGTTGATTGAAGATTGATGCTTGATTGATGATTAATGATTGCTTAATTGATTGATGATTGATTGATGGATTAATTGGTCGATCGATCAATTAATCAATCAAACACTCATTAATCATCAATAAATCAAGCAATCATTAATCACCAATCAATCATCAATCGTCAATCAACTAATCAATCAATACCTAATTATAATCGATACTCCACTCGCGTCGGGTCTGACACGCAATTTTTTTTATTCGAGATGAAAATGGAAGTATCTATTTGAAGCCCCTCTGAGACCAGATTGAAATCTATTGGTGTGTCCGTCTGTTTCTGTGTCTATGTTTTCCTCCACGATAGCGCACAAACGCTTAATCCGATTAAGCTGAAATGTGCAATGCAGGCATCATTTGGCTGCGCTAAGAGTTAAAAAAGTCGTTATGGTTGAAACCGGTCCAACAGGCGGCGCGCATTCATATTTCAATAACGAAATATTAGACTTAGAGACGTGAGATTTGTTACACACAGTATAGTAATGTTCAGATACCGCCATATATTTTAATCAAATATTAAAGCTATCTGTTGGCGCTTATCCCAACCCTCCCTTTGCCGAGAAACAAACCGCGCTGCCCGAGGCGATGCGACGGCAACCGACCGGGTTCGTTCGCCAGCCGAGAGAGGGCACTGAACCATATAATTTATGATATTATTAATCATATTAATTCAGTCCTTGTCTACTTGCTGGGAAAGATTTGAGGTGATAAAATAAATTTCTTTACATATTATTTAATTATTGTGTGTCTAATTATTTTGAATGTTATTGTCTCGCCTTTTCGTACCTTTTCGTACTTATTATTTCGTCTAATTATTTTTCGTCTAATTATTTTGATTAATATTGACTCGCCTTCTCGTCCGAAAAAAACGATTTATTATTATTATTATTCATTCCCTAACTCTTCCTCAAATCCCCCCCTCCCGCCCATTATTTCCACCTTAGCTCACCCCCCCCCCCCCCTCCCCCTCCCAACCCTCCTCTTCCTACACTTCTTTTACTACCCCCAAATATTATGCTATTGTACTTAGAGACAATCGAAGCAAGTGAGAGATACCATATAAAACGAACTACGACTACCAAAGTAAAGCACCTGAAAAATCAGATTATTCGATATCGGTGTCGGCAAACAGGTCATGCGAAATAGTGGCAAGTTTGTACAAGTCCGCTGAGACAAATTCACTAAATAGGTCTCTCAGGGCGAAAGTTTATATCCAACGCGCCTTATCCGCTATTTCGATACAAACTTCAGCTAAAGCATTGGGGAGCATTTGGGGATGATAAAGATTGATCTATGAGTTGACATTACTGATTCATCATAATTCCACTTATAGACATATTTATTCATTTCAGTTTGATAGAAATATACATTGGAGTACAAGTCCATTTTAGATCAAGGTCTCTAAAGTCTAATAACAGAATTCTAATGAACAATTGAGTCAATCAAAGATAAATAATAACAAGTTTTGAAGAGTTAATATATAGTTTGAAAAATGTGTTATATAAAAACAAAGGCGGCAATCTCCATAAAACCGTTATTAGCAGAAAACGAATAAATATAAACAATACGCAGATAAAAGTTCTTAATTAAATCATTCCTAAGTTAAAATTATGATAAAATGGAAAAAAATAAACAAATGGTTGTAAATAAATAGTTATAAGCAATAAATTGTTGGAGATTTCCGCCTTTGAAAGGAACTTGGAGATTGACGTTTTTGTCGCGACTCATAGTGGACAGTGCTGGATTTCTTATGGAATCGAGTGTATCCGCCATACTAACTGTTGTGTTCTGATTGGCTAATTCGAGGTTGCCATGCTTGAACCAAACAACATTTTTGATGCGAACCTTGTTGGAAACACGGCAAAAAGTATTGGATTTAGCCGGTATTGTCGGGTCCAAAATTATTCGGAAGATTTGTGTTCTACAGATAAATAATTTTGCATCATTAGTTCAATTTACGCATTTTGTGAAGATTGCCGTCTTTGTTTTTATATGACACAAATATAACCAAGGCATAAGGAAAAAATACTTATATGAGTATGAGTATTTGTATACCTAGACAGGTACATTAATAATTACGTGATAGGGAAAAAACACCATACGCAAAGTAAAAATTTTAACAATAGTTTAATAAATAATTATAATAAAAGTAATAGCCATGAACGACATGATAGAAATAATGAACATATTATAAGGAGATATGTATAAGTACATATTATACGTAATACGAAATAATGAACATCAAAATAATAATATATTAAGCCCTACATATGAAATTGCCGTTCTACATCAAAAAAAAAATACTATTTTATTCTTGGAAATCAATGCGAGAATCAATAAATTCTTTTGGTGTCGATTTTGAATGCATCATCGGAATCGATATTTTTACTAACAAGAATTTCTCTAAATTCCGAAACTAAGTGAAAATCAGTTTAAGCAAGATCCGGAGAGTACGGTGGGTGACGGTTTCAGAATCCGAATCAGAATCCCCTCATTATTGTGCCGGTTGAGTAACGTAACGCAGCACTCGGCGCGGGAATGCTGGCTTCACTCAATTCATGCGGTACCCACTTATCGAGTTTTTTACTTTATTAATTAGACGCAAATGAATTAAGATTGTTTCGTCACTTACACCAAAGCAGCTGCTAACTCTGACGTGGTATGTGATTTATTTATTTATTTATTTAAGAAATAATTACTATAAAACATTGTTTTTGCTTGCAAAAATAATAGGAACCGAAAGGCAAAACCTTAATTTGATTATGTCACCCAACTGGGACTAGCCCGTTCTAGGATGAACAGGACTCTAATATTACAATAAATGTAAATGTTTTAGTAAAATGTTCATTAAACTAAATAACCCTAAAATATGGTCATCAACAAAAAAACGAACAAAATAAAACTCAATTGCATTATAAAATCGGCAATAGACTAAAAACTAAAATAAAGAAAAAAATAAAATTATTAGTTAGAAAAAAAGTCATTAATATTTAATATATGTTAAGTAATATATATATATATATATATATATATATATATATATATATATATATATATATATATATATATATATATATATATATATATATATATATATATATATATATATATATATATATATATATATATATATATATATATATATATATATATATATATATATATATATATATATATATATATATATATATATATATATATATATATATATATATATATATATATATATATATATATATATATATATATATATATATATATATGTAAACTGATTGTTCCATTGTTGTTTTCTATTCTTTATTTCCGGCCGTCCGCAGCAGGGCTTTAAATCAAAATTTCCAGAACGTAAACTTTTGACCAAAAAAGTAGCATACGTTCGTTAGTGGTGGCAGACCCGAACACATACACACATACATACATTCTTCGAGCTGTATCTACAGCGCTGGTGCAACAAAGGAACTCATTTGCGAAAAATCATGTGATTTTTTAACTTTTCCGTAGTTTTGACCAGAACGATATCAGAGTAAAATCAAATAAAGCTAACACAAAAGAATAGCTGATTTGGAAACAGAATCCCATTAGCTTTAAATTGAAATAATTTTTGAATTTGGGGTTATAAAATGAAGGCTAGATAATGGAGTTTAAATTACCCAGTAATAAGAATCGGCAATTTCAAAGGTAACAATAGGCACATATAAAAAAACAATAGTAGCAATAGGCACATAATAAAAAAATCAACAGTATTAACAACGAAATTAGCCTTTTCCCTTAAACACATTGGGAATATTAAGGCAACTTTTTGTGAAAACTTCATGTTCAAACTGTTTAACAAATGTGGTTAAACATGTTTAATTATTATGAAACCAAGGTATGCAAATGGAAGCTGACATCTGTGAACTCAATTTTGGCAATATAATGTCCTTTTGTGATATAAATTCTGAGTATCTTGGATTGAGTGCATCTCACAATTTTTTACTTTGCGTTTGACCTGTAAGAGAAAATGGATAGGCATATTCGTAGACTGGAGGCAAATCAACGACGTGAATACTAACTAATACGCGATGAGTATTCTGGGACCAAAGAGTTTGCTATAAACATGGTCATGATAACTCGTAAACGCGTTGTCCAATTAAAACAAAAATATTTTTCTAATAGGTTTTATTTATTAATAGGAAAAATGGCTAGGTTAGGGTAGGGTTTCGTACCTACGACACAATTAATAGCTGCCTTAGAAACCTATCTATTTCAAATCACACTAGTAGCCATACAATCAGGGCAAGTCAGGTGGGAAATGAGTAGGGTAAATCAGGGCGGTTTCGGGCGCAGGTACGGAATGAGTAGCGAAAGACGGGTTAAATCATCAGTCGGTTGTGCGGGAATAATCGTCGTTTTATAAAATATTGTACTTGTAGATTTCTTAATTTTTTTTAATGATTAGCGTAGTTAAATATAATTTTATCTACTTTTTTGGTATGTTTTTTTCTGAATTGATGAATATTTTATAACAAAAACATAAATAGATATGTCAACAGAATTAAATCGTTTCGCCACTTTTGGGCTTTTCGCAATACACAATATATTAATACATATAAAAATGAATCGCCGTGCGTTAGTCTCGCAGGATCTCGGAAATGACTCGACCGATTTGAATATTTTTTTTTATTTTGTTTGCCTTGATTCAGGGGTGGTTTACAAAAAAATATATTTAGGAAAAACTCAAAAAAAAACAATTTAAAATCGAAAAAATCGAAATTGGTCATTTTGGGAAATAGATCACTTTCGGTGGCGTTCGCGGCGATACTATTGTTTTACAGCTGCGATAAATAACTGTTATTTATTCCGTGCGATTGTGTAAAATTTCGAAGATAAAGAGTCAAAAAAGTGGAAAAAGTCGAAAAAGTCGGAAAAGTCGAAAAAGTCAAAAGTCAAAAAAGTCGAAGAAGTCGAAAAAGTCAAAATGTCGGAGAAGTCGAAAAATTCGAAAAAACATTTATTTTGAATTTTTTTAATTACAAACTACTTTTATTTAATCACCAAACGAAGCTCAAACAATACATGATTTGGCCAGTTTAAGTCAGTTTATAGATTTCAATGAATTGGATTTGGAAGGTTGATTAGGATTAATAAACGTTTATGAAGAGTTACAATCAAATCAATTTTAGGTGGTACGAAGCTCACTGGGTCATCTAGTATATTATAATTCTTATTGGAGAAAGTGGAGTCTCTTCGATTATTATGTTTTTTTTTGCAAATATAGTCTTCGCCTAGAGGACCCGTTCCCACCCGTCCACGACACAGCCATAACATATCCCACAGCGTACTTTCCAGGTTCCTCCTTCTTCGACGTCGCTACCGGATAACCGGATACCGACGTGATCCGTGTGTTGAGCAAAACTAAAATGACAAACAGGTTATCAGGCCCAATCTGCACGAAACCGTTAGACACCGGAGCAGAGCGAACAGATCGGTGGCAGCGCCCGATATCCTACTTTCCTTATATATAGTATGAGTATGAGAGTATGAGCAAATAGAGTATGAGATCCAAAGGCACCGACAGCAGTGTATTGGCTGCGAGGGCGACCCCCCTCCCCAATCACCGGCCACGGAATAAAGAAGAAGCCGAGCCGTCCCGCGGGCGCCCGGCATGGCAATATCGTGAGTGGCAGGAATGGGCAAATTGTGTGTGATTATAAATTTAAAAAATATATATGTAGCAAGGTTTTTCGACTGGTTACGCAGGGATTTTATCCCTTCTGCCATGCACGCTACTGCCTTTCACTCACAACTCGCAAGTAACAGCTCGCCTCTTCTCTCCTATCACACATTGCCAAACTCGCCTGTTACACATCCAGTGAATAACATCACTACCTCGTATGAGTGTTACGCTATATGGCACGAATTCAATTTGCATGCGCACGAAGCGGGCAGACAGTGGCGTGCGATAACGCGCATAGGCGCGTGGATTTCTTTTATCGTAATGGTTTTCGCTTATCCAGCGGCGGCGTTATCCAGCTCCGTGACGTCACGCCGCACAATGGCCGACGAGCCGCCCGCCTACTATTCCCGACGGAGATACATCCTACCCTTCGCTCATCATCTTTCATATTCCAGTAATATTACTATGGTGATGTTGGTACATACATATGTTATTCAAATAAGAGCGGATATATTTATATTAGATACTTACTTAATGAAAAAGACATCGAGAATATCACTTATCACTTATTACAAGCTTTTATTTACCTTGAAATGTTTGTCAGTTAGTTTGTTTAGGTCAAATATTGCAAGCTGAATTAGAACCACTTTCTCCTATTCTTTGAAGTTTAAATTTTACACGTTGGTTAAGTTCCGATGGCAATGCATTTTTATGGTGATCATGACCTGATTTTATAAGTTCGAATCCCGACGAGGATAATCTTCCAGGGTCAACAGCACTTACACACATATAAGTATACGCATTCAATTATAATAGCCCGCTCTAAGTTGCACCACGATAAGGCTGCTGCACTCAGGGTTGGCTTCCAACGTGGGGACTTCTTAACTGTCAACAGCACACACACGAAATTCTGTATAGCATTCAATTATGATTGCCCTTTCTAAATTCCACGATGACATGGCTGCTGCACCCACCCAACAAGCACAAAAGCCACATAAGAAGTGTCGAATATAGCATCAAGCTGATTAAAAGTCATGTAAAGGCGTTTAGATAACTCTTACCTATGTATTGGTGTCATTTAAAGCAATTTGGCTTACTTATATTATATTTTAGTCATATAATTTTGTCGTATAAAGATTTACTCAGCTTTTCTTAATATAACGAGCGAGTAATGGCTTCTCAACATTGCTCTATAAGCGCTTATTTAGCTACCTATGTTACAGCGTGCTGTATAAGCCTTTTAGTCGAATATGGGTGGTATAATCGCTATAAAGCATACTTATTTATAACCATTTTTTAACTGACAGCTGTGTAGTAGTCCAATAAATAACCTTTATAGAACAAACAAAACAGAAGCTACTGCATTACCCTTACTCCACCAGAGGCTTTATATTGGTTACAAGACCCACCTCTTTACAGCTAATAGTCATATTGAATTGCAGTAATTGCTTTTGCAAAGAGTTAAAGCTGTATAAGCTTATTCACGCAGATTACAGTTTTATAAAAGCAAATCGGCCATTTCTTCTCGAATCTTTAAAACCGATTTTTTTTTGTATTATGTTTTAAAAGCATTTGAAGTTATAAAATACACGTATTGTAGGTAAATTCTATTTCATAGTTAGTAAAAAATATTCAGCAAGTATTCTTTTGTACTACGAAAAGTAAAATAAATATTTAAAAAAAAATTAAACCATAAATTGTGAATTAAAATTGAATTAAAATAATAATATTTTGAAAGCGCGTTAAAATTTTATTAGACGTGTTACTTAATATTGTGGATGAAATGATGTCCGCAAGAGAATTTGGTGGATTAAACTACAATACAATCATTTCAAAGTCAATAAAATACAATAGATTAGTAGCCATTAGGAATTTTATGTTTGCGAAGGCAAATGATCGCGCAGTTTCCTTTTGTATACCTACCATTCTATATCATTTCAAGGCGTTACCCAACTAGAAGTTTTAATAATTAATTGGGGACACTTTCATAACCGCTGGCTATATAAGGGCGCTACAGCTTGCGCTATAAGTGATTTATAAGCGCTTATTCAGCTTTCTTATACCACCGAAGGTAGCCGTTATGACCGATATTCAGCCACTATTCAGCTAAAAGCCGTATAAAATATGCCGGTGCCGTATAATCCGGTGGTATAGTCGTTATATAAACGTTTATATGACTGCTATATTACCATACAGTTCTTGTGACTAAAAGCTGCACCAATAACATTTCCGTGACCTTTATATAGCCAAATTGTGCTACTTGGGCAGGGTTGGCTCGGGACAGAGCATTTTAATAAAACCTTGTTTTCAAAAATGCGATTTTACTATTATCTTGTTTTATGACTAATATGAAAATGATGCTAAAAATGACTGCCAATAATACACAACGGTATTACGGTGTAAATTTGGCGTTATTAGCATGCGCTTCCTAGTAGTTATTATAGTGACCGCCAAGTTACGACACCACAATATTTATAGGACTGAGCAATGATTCCCCTTCTGTATCTTGTATCTCATAATTTCATCTCCTCGGGCATTCTTAGTTTTCAATACAGTAATTTTTATTTTATACACACAAATTATTTTTTCAAATAATCTTTATTTCTTAAACCCGCGAATGCACCACTGCACTGTGATTAGGTCCAAAATTCAAAATTCTTTATTAATTTATAATATTACGTATTTTAAAAATTCAAAGCCATCCTAACTAGGCCTCGCCTGTACTAAGGTAGGCTTAAAATAAAAGAAGTTAGAGTGGTTTTCGTAACTTGCTGTGTTATCTTTGTATATTATTATGTTACATTTAAGAAGATAGATATGTCTCCAAAATAATAAAGCATAATAATATTAAATTTAGGTATATACATATAAATATACACGTACATACATAAATAAATATATACTTTATAGATAAATATAAAATGATACTCTATATATATATATATATATATATATATATATATATATATATATATATATATATATATATATATATATATATATATATATATATATATATATATATATATATATATATATATATATATATATATATATATATATATATATATATATATATATATATATATATATATATATATATATATATATATATCTCACAAATCGTGCTCTATTTTACATTACATTACATTACATTTTCGTCGTGTCCAATTGACGGCTAAAGACCGTTCTTGGACGTGTCAAAATAATTGGGTTATGTAGTAAGTTTCGCTACTACTCTTTACTGAACATACATACATAGTTAGTCAAGAATTAACTACTAGATTGTCAAACTATAAATATAAATAATCAAAATAGAAGCTTAATATTTGAAGTAGTTAGTGATTCGAAAAGATACGTAGTAAAATTATTTATCGTATTCAAATTGTCAGTAAAATGTTAAATAATCAAATTAAATCTACGTTATGCATTTTAAACTGAAAGTACAGATATAAGACCATATAAAATAATCAGACAATAAGGCTCTACTTTTTTAAGTAATTTAAATGGGCACAATATTTGAAAAATCGTGGCCCTCAAATTCGGCCAAATTATAGAAAGGGTGGCCTATCAGCATCTCCTTGATGTGTTTTTTAAATTTTATGTCCTCCAGCTGTTTAAATTTTGTAGGGAGTAGATTATAGAATTTAATGCTAAGGTACAAGTAGCTTTTCTGTACTTTTGCCAGTCGTATTCGGGGTACGCATTATATATGTTATTAATATCTCCGTTTTTTGTCGATCCATGGTTAAAAGTGACTTAGTTAGGTTTTCCTTTACGGCGTGACTAGTCCTAGATTTCAGTCCTGCAGTCGTTGAACAGTCGAGGAGCAATGTAAGAAAAGTGTTTTTGCGCAAAACTTTTTCTCTTTTTCTGGATTAAGTGCTGTCTGGTTGTTGTTACTCGTGTTCCTTTATTGTGTGTTGAATATAGATGATACTTCTCACGATTATAGTAGCAGAGTAGGACTACCTTAGCGTATATTTGACGAACGTCAAGGACTTTAGGTTAGTTGGTTAACGTCAAGATTAGTTGCAAGATATTTCCATGTGGCAATAATCTCGCCTTTTTACACGACTGCCCAATGATAAAATGTCACAGATATATTTGATTGTCATAGACGAATGTCATGGTTTCTCAATGGCGACGGAGACTATCTATTTTGCATTCAATCGCCGGAAGGTTATCACCTATTTCCGGGTGGCCGATTCGCCAAGCGGACATGTCCTTTAAATCAGTTGACAGAAAAAGAAAGCCAGAAGATCCTACAGTGCTTGATGACTATTAATATTCTTATAATAATTATCTATTTTATATGTATACTCATGTACATGGATTCAGCTCTATTTTTTTAAAATTTTATTTGTCTGCCGTGTAAAGCCGACTTTAGTCAACGCTATTGTCGAATTAATATTTATGCTTTAATCGTTTTATATCTACATTTAAACTGACGAATTCTAATATGCGATAATTAGCTTTAATTCATAATTCATGCTTTTATTGTATATTCTGAATAAATAAATTGAATACTGAATACTGAAATACTGTCTTCGTACGCAATCCCCGAACGCTCTGATATCTTATATGTTAGAAAGACTCTTCATATAGAGGTTTTATATTCAATACAAAAATTGCAAGACCTATGTTAATAATAATAATATTACCATAACGTTGTAATTGATAGTTGATAACATTGTCATAAAAATAAATAGGGAACATGTTAATAAAAAAAATATTACCGAATAATAAATTGAACTGAGTTAGCGTTAAAATGATAATATAAATTGAACTGCATTATTATGCTTTAGTTATTGTATCTATTAAAAAGCCTCAGTGCCTAAAGTGTTAAGGGTAAAAATTACATAATTAGAGGATATTCGACGTGGAGTTTGCGAAGGGTGCATTTTATCCACGCTATTAAACATGTATACGGAAAAAAATATTAATTAATTTAAAAACATCATGAAGGCATTTTCTATTAATTGTAAAGCTATCGATAGCATTAGACTTACTGGTAATTGCGCTGTCTACTCGTATCATTACACCGTAGTCTTGAAAGTATAGAAAGCTTTAAGAAAATTAGAAATAGAAAGTTTGAAAACCAAATGTTTAAATTTTGTTATCCATTAAGATAGGTTAACTGGTTTTCGATAAGCAATAAGAACAACTTTTTTCATAGGACTGTTCTTTTAATTTCGCTCTTTGCTCAGCTGGGCCGCAAAGCTAGCTTGGTCCCATCGGGATCGGATGGCCTATTGGCTACCCGATCCCGGTGACAGCATTAAAAGTGCACGACGGAGTGTAATTGCCAATATTAGGTAGAGTTTCTCGCAATCGATCTAAATCCGAAACCGATCTTGTGGACTGAGAAGTCTTTAGAAAACTGGTAAGCAGGGATTGGCTTGCCAGTGCCTTCGAGTAGTATATATTCGTAGGCATACCAGAGTGACAAGAGACTTTTATTTTTATTAACCGTCTTCTAAAAAGGAGGAGGTTATCAATTTTTTGTGTTTTTTTAATGTTTGTTACCTCAGAATACTGCCATTTATGAAACGATTTGGAAAAATAATTTTTTATTTGATAGGATATATTTACAGATTTCTCCCATTTTTATCAAAATCCTCTTCTCATGATGGGATCCATGAGGAATTGAGGGAACTTATCAAATATTATCATATCAAGTTGAAAATTTACATGTTAGTTCAATTCCGATGACAATGCATTGTTTTATGGTAAACATAACCTGATTCTACACCCTGGGTTGGCTCCCGACGAGGGGACTCTTCAACGGTCAACAGCACAGACACTAAATTTTGTATACTCATTCAGTTATTAAAGCCCGTTCTAAGGTTCACCATGACATGACTCAGGGTTGGCTCCCGGCGAGGGGACTCCTCAACGGTCAACACCACAGACACGAAATTTTGTATATGCATACGACAGCCCGTTTTAAATTTCACCAAGACAGGACTGCGGCACCCAGGGCTGGATTCCAACGAGGGAACCCAACGGTCAACAGCACAGACACCCATTTTGCTCATTCAATTATGATAGCCCGTTATAAGTATTACCATGACATAGCTGCTGCTAATAAAACTATTTATATTATTGCGTAATATTTTGTATTTGTATCTATTTTATAATTCTTTTCGACTTATATCATTATTTAATGTTGAATTAGATTATTTCACTTGTGTTTTATTTTTTTCTTGTTTTATTTGTAATTATTTTTTTTAATTACTTTGTTTGAAACCAATAGAATAGAATATATCATTTTTATAAAATTTCATTTTAAATTGCAATAAAATTGATGTCTTCCTTGAAACAGTCGCTGCCTAGCTGGCAGTGATACAGAATTATTGTGTTTAAATAATTCTTATAAAATTTCTTGAAAATTTAAGAAAATGGATTGTTACATCCCTATATCTTTGGGACTCAGCTCAAGGTGAAAATAAGGCTACGCTAGTTATTACGTCCTGGGATGGCGGCATGTCCGTAGCATGGACAGAAGCATGTTTTTTGCTCATTCTCCTTTCTTAGACTATTACATTACTTTCATGAAAATAAATCCCAGGCAGCGAAGCGATTGTATCGATGAAATAAACCCCACGTATATCCATAGGGCCGGGTACGGGATAAAGGTGGTGGAATGTTAGAATTCGCAGGCTCCCTCTTTTCGGGAGGGGTCGGCGAGGGGACGAATATTCGCAGCGAATCCGTAGCTGCTGCATCTGCGACCGAAAGAAAGAGCCGAAAGGTGAGTGGGAAAAAAGGAAATTGTCGACCCATTCCGTTTATTACGATCATCTTCCCTCCGTTTGCTCGCCGGCGCTTTTTTACGCCGCCATCTTTTACGGCCTTCGAGCCGATTTTCTGGCCCCCGCCGTTCGACCCACGCTGAGGGATAGTTAATTCGATACTTTTATCGATATTTTTTACACTTTATTTAATTTAAAGAGAAAACTTACTAAATGCGCTTTCAAGTTTCAAAACACTCTATAAACCCTACACATAGTTGAGGTTTATTAATACTGTTACATTTTTATATCGAAAAGTAAGAAATTAGGTTGCTTTTTAAAACGGAAAATTATACATCCTAACTTTAGACCCTCGACTTACTCTGTCTAAAACACAAGCTATTCAAAAAATCGATTTGCGCAATTCACGGGCTAGATCTAAAGATACACCAAATAATTAATGAAATGGGTCCATTAACCTTTCGGAAGCCAGTAATTCCACATTTGTTTGTAGACGGTGTGTGTAAGCATACTAATAAATACCAGTCTGTTATTAAAGGACAGGCTTCAATGACAGGCTTTTACCGCAGCGGAGAGAGAAATATAGCCAATAATTGCATTAATACGTAAAAATAATAAAAATGACGATCGGCGGGCGTGGCCACCCAGGGGTTGAGCCTCAAAATATCTCGTAAATTCTGTAATCTCGTTGTAAGTCATAGCCATGTCGTTGTATGAACTGAATGAATAAGTACTCTTTGTTGCTCCTCTTTCATAAAAAGGCCTTATTGACTAAACTAAAATATTTAACATAAAATGTAGGAATGCTGTATTTATAAATTTTTTAAATATAAATGGAATATATTAAATCAGTTAACGAAAATTTCAAACATATATAAATTGGAGTGGCAAGAGTGTCGCGGGCAGTAGCAATATTTTCGAGAGCAGTAGCAAAAGCCGCCACTGTTATGTTATTGATGCTTATTTTTATATAAAATCTATCAGTGTATCGCTATTTAAACATCGATATCGATTACGATAACATAAAATCCAATTCCACCACTAGAGCTCGCTTCCGGAAGCTGGCAGCGTGTGAGAGGTAGATTTTTTTTGCAATGCGTTTGTATGCCGCCAAGGTGAGAACATTAAGCTGATTGAGGTTTTTTGTAGACAAAGGCGAATCGCCATCTACAAAGTATAAGCCACCCGTTACAAAATGAAAGTCGTATTTAAGGGTGTTTAATCCCATTGATTAAAATATGGCAACTGCCACCTATAGGGTGGCATTGATGATTAATGGAGAATAGATAATTTTAATAAATATTTTTTTATTTCCTCTATGTCCGGATTATTTACGACGGAAATATTTTTTTGATTAGCACTCGAAAGCTATCGGGCTTACAATATACATTAATATTGTAAGGATACAATATACATTAATAAATTAAATCGGAATCGTAATTTAATTACATATTTCAAGTTACTTAAAAAAAGACGGTAAAGATAACCGATGGAGGACGACTGAGAGAGATATAGAATTGCAATTTGAATATTAGAGATTTAGAGATTCTTAGGGGTTATTCAGGTCGGGGTCAATTAGACTCGAGTTCCTAGATATTAAGGAAGACAAAAAGTTAAGGAAAGAACGGGGGCGATGAAACGCGGTGCTCAAGCGCAGACGCGCAGTGGGCGACGGAGCACTATGCCTTCGCACCTGCTTACGGAGGGCGTTTGCTCATTTCTCCCCCACCCCCCTTCGTATGGAGTCATGTGATCGGATGAAGTGACGGAGGCAGTGACGAGAACCGCGGTGAGCGACGAGATGTTGCTTGCCAGCCCTATGACCTACTCTGCGTAGAAGGCACGCATTCGTTAGAAATTGGTGAGAAGAAAAGGATGCACTCGCTCGCACGCTGTCGCAGGAGCGTCACGGGCGAGGGCGCGGCTTTTCTAAGCTCCTACGATTCTGCCCACGTGTTGTCTGGTGGCGCTCCGAGCGGTGATGGTATAATACGAAAAAGTCCCTAATATTTACCGGGCTTCTCGCAAACCTCAGGCGAACCCACGCCAACCGACTTCTCCAACAGCCCAGATAACAAAATGGCTGACTTTCCGTTCCCCAGTTTAAAATCTAAACTATGTCATACTAACTATAGAAATGGTTTATGGGTAATAATTTATTAGGTAAGTACCTAAACTTAATAAGCGGAATAATTTTGACTATTTTTATACTTCACTAGTGTAGCTTAATATAATTTTTTAACTTACTAATGTTTTTATTTGTTTTATTCCATTATTTAATAAACGTATATAATTGTTTTTGGCAGTTCTGTATTTTATTTTGGCGTAATACGCTAAGTCTCGTAGCCTTTCCAAGCGAGAAAAGAAAAACAAGAATAGCTGTTAAACGTCAACATCTGACGTTTCCTATATCCGCGATGTATTTTACTCACGAATTGTTGTTTTCTAGTTTTCGTTTGAACAAGCAAACTCTTCAGATTTAATATTAGTATAGATATGATGGTCATAAGTTCCGTTCCGCGAATATCTGCGCGCATCGGTGAGTCCATCGACATCATACAGATTAATCCCAATCTGAATGTGCATTATAGGCATCTGCCAACAATAAACGCCTACTGCACCGCGCACAGATAAGTGCGTGCATTACAGTAATTAGTCTTCTGCGACGCGACGCTTTTAAAACGTTTCGTCGTCAAATATCATTTATCACTCGTTTGCTCTTCAAAGCAAACCCTTATTGGAAATCATTCGCGACTTCACGCGCGCTCTCCCACTTCACTTTGTAATTGGCGTTGGGAAAGAAGTGAAGGAGAGGGAGGGTGGGGGAGGGGGGGGGGGGGGTGAGTGAAACAATAGTGAAATGGGTAGAAGGGTTGAAAGAGAGCGGGCGAGTGGCCATCATTACGCAAATCGTCAGACGACATAGAGTGAATCAGTCTGGTTCATATGTATGACGTCGGTCTGTAAATGATGAGAAATTATTAGATACATACAAAGGATTCCTCTAATATAAATAATAGAATTGAATGTACGAAGGGAGATTCAAAAGTAATGAATGATAAAATTTAAATAGGATAAAGAAGAATTTATCGCGTGAAGTCTGTACCACCCAACGTTTCAGCGATGTTGCAACTGTCGTTGTCAAGGGTAAATCGCATGTCTACCCTGAACAACGTCGATTGTAACATCGTTGAAATATCGGATGCTACGAACTTCAGGCGGTAATTCGTTTCATCCTATTTATAATGTAAAACAACCGTGCTGTTCTTCCATTTCATAAATGAATTAAAAAGACTAAGTAAAACAACAATAAAAAAAACATATATTTAAAACTAACGCACTTAGTCAAACTACCCGAAAACCATATTTCTTCTAAAACCATAATACCATATTAGTTTCCAATTTTCTAACCCCCTCTAACCCTAAACACCATATCTTTTTTGTGTCGAGGGTCAAGTCTAAGCCCAGGCGCGTACTTGCGGCTTGGCCGCGGCGGCTAACGAGATACACGAAATGTATGGAATCGCCGGCCGGCGCGCGCACTTTGGCCGCGCGGCGTAGTGCGCGCTGTTGCGGCCTGGCCGGCCAGGTCGATAATAACAGCTATCTTCGATAATAATAATAATATCGTTTAACTACATTTTTGTGCTATAGCTTCGACGTCTCTCAATAAATTATGCTTTTTATGTTATAATTTATTAAAAAAAACTAATGAGGGCGCAATGAACCAATTTTTTTGTGCATATTACAAGTACTTATCCGTCTAGTAAAATGTTTAGATTACCGGGGAGTAATGGTTTTTTAAAATTTTATTTCAAATCTAATCACAATACTTCTGTAGCAGGAAAAAGATGGACTCGACCCCTATTGCATCTACTTATTAAATAGTTACAAGTGTATTTTATTTTACCTGAAGTGGAACACGTTATACTTACCACCATCTTACTCACTTCCTTTTTATTAGTCTACAACGTAGACGCTATATCAAATACAGTTCGGGAATACACTTACTCAAGACTAGAGACGTATTATTTTTTAATATTTTTTTATAAACCAGGAATATTTATAAACCACATTTGGTATTCAAATATATGGTAAATATATATGTTTCCAAAAGAAATATATATTTACATATTCTAAATGGAAGAAAATTGGAGTTAAGCGTTCAACCGTACATTTTGTAGGTTGTTAATAATAAACAAAATTGATAGTAATCAAACATTTTTTTTAATAATTTCACCAATTATCAAAATAAAAATAAAAATAATTTCAAGAATACAAGTAGTAACAAATTAGCAGTAATTATATAGTCAATCGCCAATAGTCAGAATAAAATTCATAATGACATAATAGTCAGTAATATCAACAAATAATATAATAGTCAAGAAAGTCAAGAGAACTAGTCTAGAAAGTCAAAATAACTCGATATTCATAGTGAACGGAAGCTAACCAGAGAATCTAGGAGCCTATGTTTACTAGATGATCACGGAGTCAAGACCTCGTCATACTGATCGCTCATATATACTTGTAAGGCGGACAACAGAAACTTCGTCACTCGCGTCATCGTCTGGTGGCTAAATCCATGGTTTAATTTTCATTTTCAAATATCAAATCTAATAGGATCAACAGGAATGAAATATCTCAAAAGACCATGAGTTGAAGTTTAATAAATACCATGATCTCGCAAATGCCGTCATCCGGGACGACTTCACTGTTCACCTTCACGCGGTGGAAGTCGACGCTCGTGGCTCTGTAGCAAAATCTCTGTTCCACCTCTTTATCTTTTAGAGATATCTTTATCGGGCTCTCCAAGAAAATAATCGACATTCCTAGAAAAAATATCTAAAACCCGATTTACGCATCTCAAATCCTATGGCTTCGAAGAAGGAGTGGATAAGTGGTAAGGTGCTCACTCAGATGTCGCAAAACAGCTGTCCTAAACCTACCACAGCCGGTCGTTAGTCCGAGGTTCACCGCTCACCCCGCAGAAGTGTAATAATAATATTTTGATGAGCCCGACTCCGGTCGGTAAATTCCATGGCTGTTTCGTTTGTATTTTATTTATTAAAAATATCAACAACGGCTCAAAGCTGTCTCGATAAAAATATAACTCAGCGCCAATTCTGAAACAACTCGAACAGTGACTTTTTTCTTTACTTCATTCCGTAGAGAAGATAAAAGGAATCCGTCTGTAATCCTACCCCATCCAATTATCCCTAATTTCCATTCAAGTTACGCGGGCAAAAAACAAGGGACCCATCCTCTATCCTCCACCATTGCCCCCCTCTTCGCGCGCCTGGTGGAACCGCCCGGTGATTTATGTAGTTTGTTTTAATGACCAGCCACTCTCGGTAACTTTTGTCAGTGGCATTTTCTAAAACGGCGAATTCGCACGAATCGCAATTACGGCCACAATTATTTTCACCATATTATCCCCTGTGCGCAGAGGAGCATTTCCTGTAAACGCGCGGTAATCGCCGCGGGGATGGTCCTACGGCAATTATCTAATGAGAAGGTGAGATCATTTTACAGGAGCATTCTCACAAAAAAATGTGAATATACAAAAAGAATAACAAATATTTATTTTATTTATATATTTGTATACATTTCAGGTATCAGTGTGATCGTAAAGATATAAATTGTAACTAGTTACACATATGTATAAGCAATGAGGGAATGAACACAGCCCATACGATCTTTGTAGACGAATGCTTTACTAGACCGAACAGCCTGTATCTTAGCATACGAATTACACTGCCTTGGTTTTAAAGTGGTATTTACAATACCTACTTGAGAACTAAACTATTTTCAATATTAATACCAAAAAAAAGTATAAAATATTACACATATTAATATATATATATATATATATATATATATATATAGATATGTATATATATATATATATATATATATATATATATATATATATATATATATATATATATATATATATATATATATATATATATATATATATATATTTATATATATATATATATATATATATATATATATATATATATATATATATATATATATATATATATATATATATATATATATATATATATATATATATATATATATATATATATATATATATATATATATATATATATATATATATATATATATATATATATATATATATATATATATATAATTTTCGAAATGTCATTCCGCATTTAAGAGACGATTGATTGTGATTTTTTTCATTGTTTTTGCTTAAATTTGTCTTTAATAAAGACATTTTATTTTGGTTTGCAAAAGGATACGCTTTGTTTTTGAGATGTGGATGAAGGGTGATCGTTCGCTAGCGATAAAGGGATCCCATTAAACCTACAGTGTACCGTCGAAAGTGGTACTCATCCAAGAATACATCTCGTTTAAACAATAAGCATTTCCCAGTCCAGTCCGGGAAAACCTTCCAGCTATGTAAGTGGCTTTTATTATTTTTATTTTTTCATCAAAGTGTCATCCTTTAAACGAATTCTTAAAAAAAAGATTTTACAAAAAACCAATCAAATATTAACAATATTATACAATTTTATCTTATGTTTTGAACTCTTGTAAATATCATATAGCCTTAAGTATAAACTTCTCGACCAGAAATTACGATTTATATCTTATTTCA
>OX155963.1:14877372-14927540 GCA_944548615.1 Micropterix aruncella
ATATATATATATATATATATATATATATAATATATATATATATATATATATATATATATATATATATATATATATATATATATATATATATATATATATATATATATATATATATATATATATATATATATATATATATATATATATATATATATATATATATATATATATATATATATATATATAATATATATATATATATATATATATATATATATATATATATATATATATATATATATATATATATATATATATATATATATATATATATATATATATATATATATATATATATATATATATGTATATATGTATATATATATATATATATATATATATATATATATATATATATATATATATATATATATATATATATATATATATATATATATATATATATATATATATATATATATATATATATATATATATATATATATATATATATATATATATATATATATATATATATATATATATATATATATATATATATATATATATATATATATATATATATATATATATATATATATATATATATATATATATATATATATATATATATATATATATATATATACGAGATATATGAGGGTTAGTTATATAAGAAATAGGTACATATATGTTATATATTGTAATTATACAGTGGAACAAATGCTATATTTATATATATACACACACATATATAGAATGTGATTACTGCACGGAAATTTTTAAGTGGGTGAATCAGTACAACAAAATAAGCAAGTTTTCATAAAAATAGATGAAAAAAAAAACAAAAAAAAAAATTGTTTTGGTAAAAGATACCATATTTTGTTTTTTTTTTTCATTTGAAAATTTTGAGAAGTTAACTGTGAAATAAAGGTTTGAGATGCGTTTGGGCGCGCTGTGCCATCTAGCGGTTGATAATGTATTGTAAGTAAACAATGCTATCGATATTTTACCTCCACTATATAGAACATCGTAATCATAGTTTTTCTTTGTCTTGCATAGCTTTACATATTTTATAGTTTCAGTTATTTTTTTTTAAACAAAAGTTACTTACCTCGTGGTAGTTTTCACCCACTAAAAAAATGTCCATGCAGTAATCACAGCCTGTATACACACACATAATAGATTATTCTTTGAAGCAATTCCATTTCAGTTTTGACACGACGTACATGGTCAAAGAGCTATTTTTTGACTTTTGTCAAATAGGTTTACATTTTTAACATTTTTTATTGACTTCTCTAATGTATTAAATATTTTTGGGGCGAATAAATATAACTGTCTTTGGGCAAAGGTTGTATGAACTCTGAAATTACATACATAATTCGTCCTTTCCGCCATTCTAGTTGGTATTTGCTGCTGACTTCGACGCTTCTCTAATGTATTGTTAATAAATATTGGGGATTGTTTCACGAACAGTTGCCGAATATCCAGAAAACTTGCTTTGCTCAACATAAGTCAGCAGTCATAGCGGGGATTTTTCCTGCGAGTAACCCTCAATAATTATTTTTGGGACAATAACAATATGGTCAATCGCTATCACGAACCTAACATCTATAATCACATAATTTATAATCTTACGATATTATAACGATGTGTCATATTTTGGACCTACCTGTGATCGAAATGAGCCGATCGCATCTGAGCTGGTAATAGTAAGAATTTCAGTCAGCTCTTCCCTTAGGGGAGCGTTAGCGTCGTTCGGGCACAAATGCCGTTGTGTGACTAAAACAACAAAGAAGCTGAGGTCGAAGCGATCTTACCATGAATATATGGTTCGTTTCTTTTAATATTTCTGCATTAATCTATTAATTTGATACTGGTGAGGTTATATGTGTCCATTTAGAACAAGATAGATGTACGCACGACTTTGTCTCACATAACAGGCTTCGCAATAGCTCGCAGGTCTGCGCAGCTAGCACATCTACGTACTTGTACCGTTCTGTAACTTAACTAAATGAATACAGTTTGGCTGTAGTTCCCCTATGGCAATATAGGTCCCTAACAGTTCCGCGCAGCCCGTCCCTGGTGGCTTGTCTGTTATCTTATGTCGGATTAAACTCAAGGTTCAGCTCCCATCCGATAGCTTCTACGAAAAGAAAAGGACTCTGTGAACCCTGAAGCCCGCTGGGTAACATGCCTGATTATCTCGCGGATAAGGCGTTGGCCTCTTACGGGCATGTGGCGGAGCTTGACGGTGGACTGTTTTGTCTAAGTCTTCTGCGCTCACTTCACGGGAGACAGAACGACTAATCGTTAAAACTTCCTGAGGTGACCGGTTCGCCCGTTGTAGTTGACAACTCTTTTTATTTGTACTTCAAGTCGTTCTTGCTGCAAAAAATAGTTTTGTTTCAGCGAGTTGTAGCAAGTTGTCGAAGTTGTAACAAATTCGAAAAGTATGCCAGTTTTATTAGGTTGATCACCATGTCAAATCTTGTCGCTATGCGTCAAGCGATTATTAGGTACACGTAACGGCCACATACAGACAAACACGCTTACGAAGTTCTTTTGCGATTAATATCATCTGTGTATTTTTCGCGAATCATGGAGGCTATAATAAAAAGCCGGTTTATGCAATAAAACTAAAAATTAGTTTTTCGAGTTGTGCCACTTTGAAGCGAGGGTGCAATATATCCGACCAAACTCATACCGGAGTGCCAGCAAAGCCCTCAGTCTTAGCGGTGGGCTGGACGAATGAAGAGGAAATTGCACTGAAAATAGCGAGAAGCGCGGTTCATTACTGAGGTGCTAAGTCGTTTCCATTCCGGGTACTTAAACCAGACGTCGCCCGTGGCCCACCCAAGACTCAAGACCATTTAAACTGCTCTCCCGGTTGCAATGTAAATTTCTGACAAATGCTCCACCAAGGCAGGCCATTTTCATTATTCAATGAAATCCCGAGATTCAATTTATAAATGGCCATGCCTAGTTGGTGTATCCGTTCATTTTTGATTTCATTATATGGAAAAATCAATAAAATTTATAAAGTTTGTGTCAAAGGATATCTTTGGGTGGGTTATATAAAATCGAAGAATATCGCGGTTGTTTGACATTATAAATAGGATAGGAAACAAATTTACCGCGTGAAATTTGTAGCACCCGACGTTTGTAGCCTACGTTGGGCAAACGAAACGGCCCATAGCCACGCGACTGACAGAACACATCAAAGTTGTTAAAAACGTTCAGCGAGAAAAATCGGCAATCTGCGAACATATATTGGATAGCGGAAGTAACCACTGGATGCAGTTTCAAAATCCCATTGTGCTTACCAAGGAACAATTCTACTTTCCTCGCATGATCCGGGAAGCCATTGAAATAAGAAGAACCCCGAACTTCAATAGAGACGACGGTTACAAACTCTCCTCTACGTGGAACCCTCTTCTTAAAATGTTCCCGCCGCCGAACGCCGACCGCAAGGACGTAAGACAGGATATAGTGAGTGTTGTGTGCAAGACGGATTTTCAAAGTTCGCGCGCTCCGAGCCCGGCCCCCTACCACCGTTATAACCTACGCAGTGGCGACAGCGGTATGCGGCCTACCCGCAAAACAACGGATTGACGGCTCTTCAGTCTACCTTTGGGTGGGTTGTTAATAATCGTAACGCTCCCCTCCCCCACTCCCACTCCCACTCACCGCCCTTCTTTTCTTGCGCCTCAGTCGTGCCGAAACTACACAAATTATTTAAAAACTAAACGACTACTGGGAAAATCGGTCAACCTATTTTTTTTGTGACGAAAATATAGTTTTTTCTGAGCTTTAAATTTAAGTGAAATAATCTTTTTTATATAATTTGATTTACATACGAAATATATTTGTTTCTCATTCAGACCAATCTTAGCTAATAGGTCAAAAAATGGAGTTAACAAATATTAGAAAAGTTGACAATGATCGTTTTCCACATAACCCGTCAACTGCCTTCGGCAAAAATATTCATTAATAAATCCTCTAACTAAATCTCTCAGAACATTTTTTATATAATAGACATAACTATTATCAAGTTCACTACCTTATTTTTTTTTTAAAAATAACGTTAGACGAAAATGTACGAGTCGAGCCAAAATTTATGAAAAATTATAATCGTTTGCAGAAATAAAGAAAACTATCTCTACGGAACGATTATGCCCGCACATATAAATTCTTTCCGAATAGCTGTCATGGCTGCAAAAACTACTTCTTCTTGTATGTTGATCAGGTTCAGCGGTATTTATAGGAAATTTTGAGAAAAAATAAAACCTACCTTTTAATGTTCAATTTAAATCCACGCCTTACATTTCGCTGTCTATCAATTTTTCCTAGTACTCGTATTACAACCTGGAGAAAATGGAGATTTTTTTTCCCGAATGTTAGTATTTCAAATATATATATATATATATATATATATATATATATATTGAGCTCTTGTTAGATTTTCTGTAATATTTCAAAATTATTTTACTCGTATATAAACGACGAAAATTTTAATATTAATTTCGCTGTTTCTCATATTTAACGGTAGTCCCATATTTCAAAAGCTTCAAGTTATAATTATATATTTTTTTAAATTGTACATAGAATTTTATTGAGAAGGGTATTTTTAATTTTATATCGTCTATTTTTAATTTAATATCGTAATCAAAATCTAAACACGCATACTATAGAAAGATATCTTTCCTCGAGAGAACTTCTTATAATCATTGAATACGGTTAATTACTACCAGACGATTGGTTCATGAGGCAAATCAAAATCAAATCAAATCAAAATGTTTTTATTCACAATAGAATTTGTAAAAAAATTGCTTTGTGACGTCAAAATATGAAATACAATTTATGGTTTATATTATAGATCATTTGTCATTCAGCTTACATTTCAAATACTTTATAGATACTGGATAGGTACATTATATAATCATGATATAATGTAATATTTAACAACAGAAATATTTTAAAACAATTTAAAATATAGGTACAGATAGAATTTAAAATAGTGATAAAATTTAAAATAGTCATAATTAACCATAATAGTCAAAAAGAAAAAAGAAAATAATCAATATAGTTAACAAGTTAAACCTAAATAGTTAACAATTTTCAATAAAATAGGAAAAGAATATTAAATCTCGATTTTATAATCATTCCAAAAAAAAAACATCATTTATAAAATCTACTACTTTGTAGTAAGCCTTCTCATGTAGAATATCTTTAATTTTACTTCTAAACTGAGTGTCTGATAGACCCTGTATGTCCTCTGGAATTTTATTATAAAACAGTATACAGTTTCCCATGAAACATTTGCTTAGCTTACTTAGTCTAAATTTTGTCACTATATATTTATTTTTATTTCTAGTATTGTATTTGTGATTGTCACAGTTTTTTGAATAATGAGATATATTTTTTCGTGCATGCATAATGTTTTCAAATATGTATTGACTAGGTACAGTAAGAATGTTAATTTCTTTGAATAATTCTCTTAGGGAATCACGTCTGCGCAAGTTGTATATGGCTCTAACCGCCTGTTTTTGTAGAATAAAGATTGAGGGCGTACTTGCAGCTTGTCTCCGCAGTAAGATGCCGTAAGACATAAAACTGTGGAAATAAGAGAAATATACTAGCCTTGCAGTATCAACATCGGTAATTTGACGGATTTTCATAACAAGGTTATTATTATAGGTTTCATAACAAGGTTATTATTATAGGCAAGGTTATTACTTGAATGTACAGCATATATTTATACAAACGGGTCCAAAAATGAGAATAACGACGACACAATAGCTCTTCCTGCTTGCATAATCTAAACCTATCTCCTTCAGTCACTGCCTGGTTTCATTCCTACTTACACGGACGCGAACAACGGGTATCGGTCAAAAACTTGCTCTCGAGTTGGGCGAAAATTATCGCCGGTGTGACCAAAGGTAGAATTTTATCACCTCTCCTTTTCTGCTTGTTTATCTCTGCTATTTCCCTCTCTGAAATGTTGACATGTAAATACTACCTATATGCCGACGACGTTCAACTCTATGCTAGTTTCGCATTTAAATTCGATAACGGTGTAGTCTCGTAACCATGGCCTGCTTCTTAATCCGTCAAAAACCCGAGCAATCGTCATCGGAAGTCGCTCACTCACTGCCAAGTATAAAAATAATCTTCCTCCTATCAATATCGACAACGTATTTGTCCCTTACAGCAGTACTGTGAAAGACCTGGGCCTGCTCATTGATGAAAACATATCTTGGCATCCTCAAGTAAGTGAGGTCAGTTGTAGTCTTTGCAAGTCGCCATTCTTTTAAAGGGGCTCAACATCTCTTTATAGCAAGCAATACATATAGCAAGTTACAACAAAGTGGATAGCGCGAAAATATTATGCGCTCCCAAATGTATATGTATACCAATTTTCAAAGGGATCGGTTGGTCATTATAGAAGTTGATGTACTGCAGCGTCACCTTTTGGCGAGTTACAACAAAGGAAATAGCGCGAAAATATTATGCGTGCACAAATGCCTATGTATACCAATTTTCATTGAGATCGGTTGAGCGGTATAGAAATGATGTGCTGCAGCGCAACCTGGTGGCGAGTTATAACAAAGGGAATAGCGGGAAAATATTATGCGGCCTTAAATGTCTATGTATATCAATTTTCAAAGTGATCAGTTAAGCGGTATAGAAATTGATGTGCTGCAGCGCCATCTGGTGAAAAGTTACAATAAAGTGAATAGCGCGAAAATATTATGCGTGCTCAAATGTCTACGTATACGTCCACGGGGATCGGTCGAGCGGTATAGAAGTTGATGGTTGATGTGCTGCAGCGCTATCTAGTGGTAAGTTAGAACAATGCGGAAATCATAACAACCTTCTCCATTAAAAAATACATACATGTGCTAACTTTCATCGGTCAAACGGTTTCGGAGTCAATTAAGCTCGGACAGATATACTAACCTCCATTTTATATACGGGTATAAGATAGATTTTAACTTTGGAAACATCAAGTTAATATTTTCCCTTTCAAAATCTAAATTTTCATACCCTATCCTGTATTACCGTAATGAAACTAATTATGGCGTAAACTTCGCTTTGTCTACTACTACCTATATATGATACCCTGTTACTGATGTCGTAAGGCGGCCATAGAAATGCCATTTATCCGAATATATATAGTAATCCTCAAAGGGTCGGTTGAAAGGGTATCTAATATGCGTCTACCGCTCGGAAGTTTCAGGTGTGTGTAGGGCCTTAATTGTTTAATAACCGGCTATTGTTACCTAAAATGTATAGAGCGAAGGGAACAAGCCTCTAGTTTAGGAAAAATGTTTTACAAATATATTTAAACGATACTAATAATAATAATAATAAACTCTTTATTTGCAGTTAATTAGTATACAAAAAGAAGAGCTTATTGCCACATGGCAATGTCAACTAACCTAAACACAGTGGTACATGCGCGTATTGTGAAAATAAAGATTATTACATAACATACAGACAAGTGGAAGAATTTAAAACTAATAATGCCCGAGGAGAGGAAATTGGGAGAGGAAGAGGAGAGAAAGGGAAGAATTGGTTGCTTCTTAGAAAGGTAGTAATCCTTGAGTCTTAAACGATGGTAAAGAAGGCGAGTTTCGTATATTTGCCGGGAGATCGTTCCAGAGTCTTGCACCATGGACACAGAAAGAATAGGAATAGAAATCACTATTATGACTCGGAATTTTTAATAAACTATCAGAGGCTGACTAAAGTAAGAGACCGTGGGAACTTAGTGGTTCAAAAAGCTCGTGGAGATAGGATGGTGTTAATTGGGAGAGTTCACGATATAGGAGAGCAAGTATATGAACATTTCTTCTTTGGCGTACTGGCAACCACTTTAACTGCGGCCTATAGTCGGACACGTGATCATACTTACGCAGACCGAAGATGAATCGTATGCATACATTTTGCAAACGTTCAAGTTTGTTGAGCAGTTCCTCTGATAAATCGAGATAAGCCACATCTGCATAGTCAAGGAAAGGTAAGAGAAAAGACTGTGGAAGAGAGAGATACTCGTTATTGTAACGGTTATTAAAAGTAGTTACTTATGTATTGAAAATGATGCGGATTTCTTCAAGTGCAGGTTGATTAATTGACTGAAATTACTTACTTAAATCTAATCGTAGCTTCGAACGAATCAAAACACCACTAACAAATGAATATAATAAAAAAAATAAAAACCACGACTGCCGTTACAGAAAGTGAACTATTGCATTTATAATTACTTTGATTACGTCTTTTTAAAGAAATATTTGTGGTTCATGTATTTATTTATGTAGATACATTTATTTCCGGAATGTACTCCTTCTGACCTTTTATTTGGCAATAAACACGTTATATTTTTGTTAATTTTCTGACTTTTCTTACGGTTTTTTTTAATGAAATATTTGTGGTTTATATATTTATTCATACAGATACATGTATATTTTCGGAATGTACTCGATCAGACCAATCATTCGACACTAAACACGACATGCTTTTGTTAATTTATATTTGGACAATTAGTCACTATTTACTTGATATTTGGACAGTTAAGGTAACAATCAGGATGACAGACATTTTAACAATACCATACACTTCTAAATCGGATAAGGCGTTTATAACTTATCGTAGAATAAATAACAGGAAAACATACATTGATGAACCCTGAACACAATATATTCTTTTTGGTTGGGCAGCCGTGTAAAAACCAAAACGAATTCAGGGAGGAGATATTATAACTAACACACAAAGACAATCTCATAAAGGAAATGGTTTCGAACGTCATCTCTACCTAAAGAAAAAACCAAGAGCTTCCAAAGAAGGAAGAATAACGAGAATACAATAAAATACTTATCACAGGTATATTAATGCGGTCAAGGTCATGGGTAACAGAATAGAGTTCTATAATTTGAAATAGCGTCTTATTTTGAATTCCGTGCCGCCTGCCGGGCGTTTCGACTTTAAAAAAAAGTGAAATACTAGCGACTCCGCTCTTGAAACTTCCCAGCGGCAGTCTCCCTGTCTTCGGGAGCGCGGTCCTTTAATTATCAAAGTTGCAGCGGTTCCTTCCGGGCCCAGTTTTCATGCCGCGATTTTCTCGTCCCGTCCCAGGGACAATGCCGCCGGGAGCGCCTCTGAAATGCCGGGGACATCTTTACGGGAGAGATCTTCATTTGAATAGGAAATGCACTGTTAAGTACGGCGACCACGTTCCCAGCGTGCATTACAATGTCGCTCGGTGGTCGTGATTGCGACCATTACCGGTGCGGCAACCGGATCTGCGCATTGACTGGAAGTAAAAAAGGAGATGCGCCTTTTCATGCTGTCGTGTCAAATGCGCAAACACAAAAGAGATGCCGGCACAATGACAATCCCATCCATATTCGGAGAAAATCTGGAAATAATAAGACGGCATTATCGAGAGTGTAATATATGCACTCTCCAAAGTGCCTATAATGAAATTACTTTATTAATTAGGTCTATTAGAAATTAAGTTTGGTTATAGATTTCAATTGTAAGATGTGTTGCTAATATATGAAGGGTTGAGAGAAAGAACGATAAATGTCAAAATTTATTTTTTTTCGGTAATTTCATTTCAAAAATTTAATAACTTAATATATTACATTTTGACCAGAGTTTGTTTGACTGAGAATAATAAATATTTCGTCTGTAAAGCTATAACAATTATTTTTTTTTAAAATACTACATTAAAAAATATCTGAAGTACATTAAAATGTATCTCATCTTGAAAAATGAAAATGATATTTATCATCCGTCCCCGTAGCACTTGATTTGACTTGATTCTACATATTTATGAGTAAATATGTGGTATTTTTATCTATGTAGATAAACTAAAATGAGAGTAGGTATTAATTATATTTCTTAATTTTATGTCATATTTCTTACGATCGTTTAATAGGAGTATTTTGTTGCCTAAGTTAACATTTAAAAAACATGTTTTAATTAGCCTTTTAATCAACTTTTCAAATTATAAAATATTTGGAGTAAATGGGTATTTTCATGGATGCATCTGTCTCTTTTGCAGGATTTTCGGCGACATCGACCTTAAAGTACTATAACTACGAAACTACTACACCAATCATAATAAGAACAACTGCACAATGATTGCATTGAAATTTCGAATATAGAATATTGAAATATCATTTTGTAAAACAATTAGATAATTATGAATAAATATGAGAACGTCAAAGAAGTGAAAAAAACGCGGAACCAGATCTGGTCGTATCATACTCAACGGATAATTGTTTCAGAACCAGATTTGGTCGTATCATACTCAAGGGGCTAGAACGGGTATCCTCCCAGATGAGCGACATTTACCATTACAGCACTGGAATTATTATTTCGTCATTAGTTTCTAAAACAGCAGAATAATTATATTTGTAATTAAATAAATAATAAATAAATAAATAAAGAAAAGGTGGCTAATTTGAATTATAAAAATAATTGTGCGTAGATAGGAACGTACCCTACTGGAATAAACGCACCCGGAAGTATGCTATCTAAAGCACCCATAAAGCCGCCCTTAGCGAATATGTCTGATACATTGCTTACACTGCGTAACACGCAAATAAGAACAGTGACAGGAATAATAACACGATATATTGCCCTCATAACCATCGCAAACATGACCGACTCTTAACCGGAAATAAGGAGAGAAAGATTATATTGCTTTAAATAATAATAGTGCGAGTGTCATGCTTTAGCCAACTTAAGGCTAACACTATTATTTGACCGTTATCTGGATACGAAGGAACTGCTTACAGCACTAAACTACAAATTCAAGTCACTTCTCCGCGTGTATAAGGAAAGTGGATTATCAAGGATGAATCTAGGACCCTCGAGAGAAAAAGAAGAAAAAGAAGTCCAACTGTCAACCCGCAAAAAAAAATAGTTTCGAAAGCACCTATCCCTAAAATTTACTTGTCAATGAACTTCCACCGAAGAGGGGGAACAGAAAGGTGGTTTCGCCTAACTAGCTCCTTTCCTCAGCGCTTGTAAAGAGGGGAACATTTACGTCTTACATCTAAGGGCATGTTAATGCTTATACATGCATTCACACAAGCAAGTCGGACAACGCAGCTTATCAGATTTAAGTCGGTCTACACGATTTATAGTACGTTTCCTCTGATGACTTATTTAGGATATTGTCCCCTCCGAAGAAAGTGAAGCTTAATTTACAATTTCAGCAAAAACGTGACAGGTAGTCAAGCATAAGAAAATCGAAATGCGTTTAAATTCAAAACATATTTTTTTTATATGCGTAACAAGTTTTACACAGTAGCACAGTTTTACAGAAGTAGCAAAACGCTACTTGATATACCGCCTGTATGAACTCATCACGGTCCGAATCTTTGCGATCGTACCTCACGACGCAGCAGATTAGGACTCCTACCACATGCAATCCGGAGCTATGGACCCGGTTAATGGACATCATCGCTGAAGTCGTGAGCCCCGCAAAGAATAGCGGAAGAGGTCATCTAAACAGAAGAGTCTCGACTAAAAATTAAAATACATTCATTCGCTTCGCTGTCATGATGACGTGTCCATGTGTCGATAGTTGCTGCATTATTCCTTGCGTGTCTGAATCCGCCGATATTGCAGATATTCTTCTTGGTGCTTATGTATCGTATCGTTTATTTATTTATTTGAAGCAATTTACACATAATACTACTAATAACAATCAACATATCAAATAATATATTATATTTAATTACCTAATCCACAGCAAGAAATGAAATTCAGTTTTTTAATGATGTTTTCTGGACGATGTCACCTAACTATGTAAATCTTGTGCTTGGGCGGATATTTTATAAATATAGTTATAAAAATTATATAATAATATAAAAGAGTTATCAAAACGAAATCACAAATAAATGAGTTAAATTATAAAAGTAAAAGCAGGTAAAATAATCAAAAGCATTCAATAATCATTACCATAATCAAATAATAATATATAAATCATAATGATAATCATAATCAAAAAATCAGGTTTACAATAAAATAAATTAAAATGACAAATCAATAAGTTTTAATCAATTATAAAGTTAATAGCAGTTACAACAAACATAATCGTCACAGTTATAAAATAGTTATAATCAAATAACCAGTTAAATATATCTAAATAGTTTTAAGTTTCTAAGTTTTAGTTTCTAATGTCTATGGCAGTTTTCTATATGTGGCAGTTGTCTGTCTATGGCATTACTAGCCACTTCATTAACTCTTTTTTGAAAACCTGTTGACTTAGTGCCTTTCTTATACAAACATGGGGATATAATAAATGTTTGGTACAATGAACGATACATTTCTGTGTCCAAAAGTTGTTCTCGTGAGATGAGATTCATAATATAATCTAAAGCTTTTCTCCTGGTTGATAATGTTTGTTTTTGAATTTGATTATATGGTTTTCGTAGGTAAATGAATTATAATATACATATTTTATATAAATCTGACGCTTAAAATATTGAATTCCCTAAAAAAAATCAATCGGTAATCTGAAATATTTTCTAATAACTGTTTTTATTCATTCAATAAAGAATTTCGTTTATATTATTACTGTTGTGCGCTTTATCTGTTCTACTTTTGGATATTGTGTTTTGTCGCACTGGTAAGACTGACTTTAGATAGTCCCACCACCCCTAATTGCTCTTTATGTCTCAATAACTATATTCCCAAACAGCAAGCAGCCTAAGTCGGTGGCGCTTCGCAGCGACGACAATTACGCAGCCCGGTCAAACTTATAACGAATCCCGTCCGGGCTGAGCCGCGAATTCCACGAAGCAAGCCACAAGCTACCGCGACAAGCTAACGAGCTAAGTAGATATTATCTGCATGTAAGTCGGCTGCCTCTGCTGCATGGGACTTCCTAGACACAATTTGCCTAAGTTATCTTACTCAGTACACTCGCCGGCTTAGTTCGTAGCAGACGTGCAAGCTTGCGAGCATGCGAGCACCTGTTTAATATTGATATTTCGTCCGAGAAATGGTTCTAGCATATCATTATACATACATTGCATTTAGAGCGTGATAGATATTCGAAACCCTATCCCTTTGTTACATTAATTAATGAAATTTTTAAACAAAGATGTTTTAAAAAAAAAAAAAATTTATTTGTAAAGTTAGTAAAGGTTGTAACTTTGCTGGACGTTTCGGAATCAGTGGCTCCTACAGCGGCAAGTAGAATCCCACAGTCGAAGCTGTCACCTACGGCTCCCCGCATTTTTCTGTGGTGGTAAGACAGGGGTTAGGAAGGGCGTAGGAAGTGGGGTAGGAGGGGCGGGAAAATACATTTTGAAAAGTAAATAATAATAATATGTAGAATGTATGAGAATGAAAGAAATGTATTAGTATGAGAAATATGTATAGGAAATGGATTAATGAAAGAATGCATCTTGTAATTTCTCTCTCACTGTGTGTGAGGGTGCGTGCGTGCGTGCGTGCGTGTTTGTGTGTGTGTGTGTGTGTGTGTATGTATGTGCGAGGGTGCGTGTGTGTGTGCGTGTGTGTGTGTGTGGGTGTGTGTGTGTGTGTGTGTGTGAGAGAAAGAGAGAGAGAGATAGGAGAGAGGTAAGAGAGAGGGGTTGTAGAAATTAATATAAACTGTTGTGTACACCGTCGCGAGTGTCAAATAGTTAATTTATGTTGTCTAATAATGTTGAATATTAAGGCCTTTGCCAAATATGTCCCAATTGCTATGTTTTCAGCCTTGTTTCAGGCGTGTTTTTTGGAAAGGCCATCGCCACCTTAACTGTGAAGCAAAGCCTTTACTGATGACTCACCACCTTTACTGATGACCGATTTCCAAGCTCACTCATAAATGTTCAAATATATGGCACATACTTGAGAGCAGTCCTTTTTAAACACTGCACACTTTAAGAATATGGTATTCGCTTTGGAATACATTGAAAGGTCAATGAGTAAAAAAGTATGAGCATTGGGCCCACGTTTCCAATAAAAATAACTTATTTACTATTGGATAGGTCTATTTATCTAGAAAAATTATGACTACTAAAAAATACCTCAATTTTGAGCTGTTTCGGATTTAAAAGCCCGAAATCTTCCTAGATATGGCTAATTGCACGAAAAACCTTAACTCCAATTATTTATTAAAAATATGTTTTTGGCAGTGAAGATCAATAAAAGATATTATGATCTACGATCACTAAACACCCCATGTTAGCATATTACATACGTCAGTAAGCAGAGGGGCAATGAAATCATAGGCACATTGAATAAACATATTCCAAGCAATTCCCCTACATATACTTCTGACAAGCTCGAGCATTCTGAGGAATATACAGATTATACTCACAAATCGTATGCACTTGATTGTTTTGCGTATTGTGCAACGGTTTTCGTTTAAAAAATTATTAAAAATGCAATGCCTGGATAACAGGTAATAAACCATATTTAATAGGAAATAACTGAGATACGACTCATAATTGAGATCAGTCAATTTAGTAATAAATGTTTTACATATAAAGATCTTTCCGTTACTATATGATCTACAGCTATTAGAAAAGTGGGCTCAAAATGCTCATTTTCATTTATATAGACTAGCTCACTTTAACTACTTTTACTCTATACTAATATTCAAAAGAGGTAATGTTTGTGATGTTGTAGGAAGTAATCTCTGGATCTACTTTTACCAATAGAAAGCCACGTAATTGGTGAGTGTCATAGGCTAAATATTAATAAATATTAATACGAAAAGTGAAAAGACTTTTTCGTGGTAGTCGAATTTGCAAAGTAAGTCGGAGAATAAGCGGTCGAACGAAAACTTTACTAACTAACGCTGCCTTAACGATGAGATATATGATTAAATTCTAGAGAAAAGTTGTAGAGAGTTGTAGAAAGTTGAAAAGATAACGCCTACAAAAAAGTCAGCGACAGCATATGTTTAACTTTTATATTTAAGTCACAAAAAGTAGATATTAAAAAAATAATTTAAATCGTTAGGCCATGTTTATTGGTCATATTATCAACAATTATGAATTCTTATCAAAATAAGTAAATTTATCGTCTCAAGTGTTTAAAACAAAAGACTTTTCCTTTTTACTGTATATAAATTTCCCTTTTACTGCATAAATAGTTAAAGAGATAATACGCTCACAAATAAGACACTCACAAGAAGACACACACAAATAACGGTATTATAGTCAAATTGGCATGCAAATACATACATACATATTATTATGCAATAAAAATATAACCAGGAAATTAGTCATAGCACTCAGTACTAATCGAACCACACTCATAATTTCATCACAGGTAAAAAGTTTTACCGCCCAGCGAAGTGGGCACGGGTCAGTTAGTTTAAGATAAACTGGGACTACAAAATAACTGTATTTTCAACTGTAACTACAAATAACTGTAATAAAAGTATTTTCAGTAAAACTGTTACTATTTTGCTTAGCATTTTTAATCAACTGCTGATTATTTTTTTATTGTTCTTTTTCATTCGTAATTAAAGTATTTTTAACTGTTTATTTCGTTAACGCGTTGTAATGTAATGTTTTGTATGACGGTACCTTCAATGGTACACCTCGTAACTAAAAATATTGGGTATCACGTCTTGCTTATGAGTAATATCAGCCGCTAAACCGATAATTGATATCATGGGTCTAAAATGACAGATAACGATCCCATAGCGAGAATAATCACGTTTTTTTCGCGACGGACATCATTGAAATTCTGCCACCATCTGAGAGGCTGAGAGTGAACTCGTATAACAAACCGCCGAATTATACAAAGCGTGTTGAAAAGTTTTGACGACGTAGGGCGGGGGCCTCTTCGCCTTTATGGCCGAACCTCACTCCGGGAGAATCCGAGATCAGCGGCGGGGAGACTTAAAAACGTCAACGGACGCCATCAGCACGATTGAGGCTAATTTAGAGGCGGGAATCGACGCGAAGCCGGGCGGACAGAAGAGGCCGTTAGTCTCGCAAACGGACTCATTTTATTAATACCCTTTTTCAAGTCTTATGAGCATCGTAAATTTTTAAAGTGAGAATACTGAAGATCTGGGCAAGTTGGTACACATATTTTACTTTATTGGAAAATAAAGCTAAACGTGAATGTGTCAAGATGAATATGTGAATGTGTCAAGTTAAATATTTTAATAATAACAATTACTTTGCTCGCGTGTATTGACTTAGTTGGAGATTTGTGTTTGAATATAAAAAAAATGCTGCCAATGTTATTTCTTATCTAAATTACTACTTTGCGCAATTCAGGTAAATAATTATTTTGAACGTCTAAAAAAGATATATTTTTAAAGATGTCGCATTATAACCATTATTTTAATCACTAACGATAATTTTAGTCACTTGTCGCTATTTCGGAAGATTAAAATTTCAAATTTCCATCAAAAACGGAGTTACTCTCAAATGCCGGACTGATATTTTATGTTAGTGGGACATCCGGAAATATTTTCGGCGCTTATTCTTGGAACACCGCCAATAGATGTGTTAATTAGAAATCGTAATCTAATTGAAGTAATCGAAATAGTTAAAATAATCAAAATAATAAATAAAACATTTCCGGATAAAATACACAGGTTGAGTTTTAATTAACCGGCATCCATGATGGGGGTGAATCAGTACGAGCAGATAAACAATTATTAATTTGTTATTGTTAAACAATTTTTTGTTATTTTTTTTGTTTGATTATTTTTTAAATATTTTTTTCATATCGTCGTGGACCGGGAAAATCTAAAAATGAGAATTGTTTCTTTCAATTCCTTATTGGGAAACACAGATTCCTTCCATCTGGAAATGGTCTTCATCGTCTCAGCGGGGGGCTCAAAATTAACATTTTTGTCTTCATCTCGAAAAAAACTCGGCGCGTTCATAATACTATTCTCTTTTGGTCAGTTGGTGCGCCGGGATAGTAGAAGCATAATAATGTAATCAGCTATAAAAATATTAATTTTTATATCTATAGTTGGCTGAATTCTTTGCTAAAATGTATTATTATTAGGTGTTTTGTCGTTAAGTGCTGAATTTGGAGCGCGACGTAGCTTAGCTTTACGCGACTCGTCCGCGTAGCAGAAACGTGTAAACACAAAGGCAACACAAACAATTTGTCGTCCAAACGCCCCGAGGGACGTGCGAATGTTCTCGCGCGCGCGCGCGGAACTTTGCGACGTATTAGCATATACATAGAGAGGACGCGACAGCCAGAACGGATTGTTTCTTTCCACGTCGCGATGTTCCCGAAGGAGGTCGCCGCGCGGCGGCTTACGCCTCATCATTCTGACAGACCTGAGAGAGACTGCCTTCGCGCCGCGCCCGACGGATATTCCAATATAGATGATTGGATTCTTATGGGGGATTTTATTAGGAAGATTTCTTCAATATTGTAATCCAGAAATCCGACGGAGAATTGAGCGTGTGTCGATTGCTAGCAGAAGGCATTGATCGGTTTTTCGGGGGAAAGTAAATGATTGAACATGAGAAAAAAGCTTTTGCCACCCCAAGACTTTTCCGGCAAGTCGACAAGGACTGATTTCATTTGAATATGAATGTCATAAAGAAAACCGATGCAATTGGGTTCCGTTGCAATTGCCTCGGGCGGCGTGGTTCATTTCTTGGCTAAGAGCCAACAAACAGCGTGTGACCGACACGATTTCTCGGTACTTAGGATACCTAGAAATCGATGTAGTCGCTTGTTTGTAGAAACTAAAATTATAAAGAAAACATTAAATCACTTGAACGATGACATTTAATTAGTAAAAGGCAGATAACAATAAGAAAATATGAATTTTAAAGAACTCTAGAAGTGAAATCTAAATTTACAACTATAATATTTGATTAAAAACTTTGAAAACAATTAAAACTTTGGAAATTAATATTCAACACATTTCAAAAACTCTGGAATCTAGCTCAGAACAATGGGACTTTTCTCAGAGGCCGGCTGATCATGAAGGGTCAACAGTCAGACGAGTGGTAGGTAGAGAAACAGCAGTAGGGTAGGTACGTTAAAATTTCAAGGATAGAATCTTCTGGAAAGTGGATTCAAACTTCCCGCCTTCAGCTCGATGGTCGCGGCGGCGTCACGTGGTTACGTGGCGGTAACTGGTACGATTTAAGCGTAATCGTATCGTACGGTACGGCGACGAATAGCGGCGCTGGCGATCGACCAACCCGGCTCGGGCTGATCTTCAGGAAAGCTGGAATGGGCGTATTCTTCAGCCGTATGGCGTATTCTTGTACTCCGACCGGCTGGAACGGTTGAATTCGGAAAGTACTCTTCAAACGGCTGGAACGATTGAAGTAGGCAAGGCTCCCAGAGGTTTGCCCCAGTGGAAGTTCTCCCCGTGGAAGTTCATGAAATTATCCTCCACTTAGACTAGGGATTCAGGTGTTGGGGTAGGAGCGAATAAGGGAAGCAGAGACGTCACCCTGCGTTCCGAGGAAATCGAATCTCGCTTCCCCAACTCAGCCAGATAAACCCTTCAAGAAGCAATACCAAGATATAATTATCGAACGCACTCACCGAGAAATATAATGTCTAACACAACAGAGAATGAAGACCGCCTCGGAACTTCCACTAACTAGCGCCACGGCTCCGATTTGAAATGCCCGGAAAACGAGTTTTTGGCGCTTCATATAGGCTCATATCAAATGTTCCAGAATTTTCTAGCTCGTACTCGAACAATCGATCATATCCGGTTCACCGTTTGCTGAGTATAAATTGTGTAGCTAATTTCTAAATTTTATTAATTTAATAAAGAAGTCAAAACCGAGATTAATTTTATTATAAAAACCTTTTTGAATTTATTTATCCCCAAAATTCAATACAAGGACAGGACCACCTTGACTCTATGTCGTAAAATGGTTACTTTATTAGAAATAAGTATTTTATCAAAATAAAAATTGCTGTTTTAAAAATATTCAATGTTTTATTTATTTTTGCATTTTAATAACCCAATCCCATAGCAATTTATCGCATAAATTATAATAAATTATTAAATATTAAGTCGCTGATTTCGACTCTTGCGGTTGGTAGACGAAATTCGGTTGTATGGAATTGGCAAAACTGCATATATGTCAAACGATCGGTGTCAGTGTCGTGAAACAACAACAATGGCGAGGATTGGGACTCAACACGCGATAAATTATGGAAATTCTGTATTTAATTTACAGAAATCGCGTGACAAGCGTTTATATTTGATTAACATATATGACGGAATTTAAATACTATTAGTGTAGCTTGTATAAAGATATATTACAGCTATAATTTTACACTGTGATTTTGGCCCAACAAGACTTCTAGGCACCTAATTTCAAGTCCAATATTTCGAGATTGAAATATGACCAGTACTTGATAGAACGATTTTCACCTCAACTCTTTTCAACTCTTGCCATGACCAAATGATGCCTGCATGCCAAATTTCAGTTCAATTGGATTAGGCGTCTAGGCGCTATTGATTGTTTGTTAGTTTGTTTCTACTATTTATTGTGATTTTTTACAATGGGCGGATTTATTGTCATACGACAATCTCTTACAACCAACCAAATTATCAAGTGTTTATATGTATTAGTGCGTGTAACATGTGTGTCTTGTTATTGTATTCGATCGACATCATTCAAATGCAATTCCGATGATTTTATCACAACCGAAAATGGTAACAAAGCCGGGAATTGAAACCGAAACCTTACAATGTAAAATCAGGCGACCTAGCCACTGTGCCACCGGGCCGTGTATTGTGGAGGAATATATACATACTTCCATCTGGAAATAGTCATAATCATCTCACGGGGGTTTAAACAGGATATTTCCGCTATCATCTCTAATACAATTTGGCGCGTTTACAATACTTTCCCTCCTGGTCGGTTGGTGGGCCGGGAAAGCAAAGTTATAATTTAAAAATAACAGTTATAAATATAATCATTAGTATGTCGTCTATAGTGTGTTCAATGCTTTGCTTAAATCGACGAGACTTATTATGAGGTGTTTTTTGTCGTTAAGTACTAAATTTGGAACGAGAATTAGCTCGGAAGCAGAAACGTGTAGTAAATAGTAATCTATAGTAAAAGCATAATAATATCGGTTATAAAAATATTCATTTATATATCTATAGTTGGTTGAATTCTTTGCTAAAATGTATTATTATTAGGTGTTTGTGTCGTTAAGTGCTGAATTTGGAGCTGGACGTAGCTTAGCTTTACGCGACTCGTCCGCGAAGCAGAAACGTGTAAACACAAAGGCAACACAAACAATTTGTCGTCCAAACACCTTGAGGGACGTGCGAATGTTCTCGCGCGCTCGCGCGAAACTTGGCCACGTATTAGCATATACACAGAGGGAACGCGACAGCTAGAACGGATTGTTTCTTTCCACGTCGCGATGATGTCCCTGAAGGAGGTCGCCGCGTGGCGGGTATACGCCTTATCATTCCGACAGACCTGAAAGAGGCTGCCGTCGCTCCGCGCCCGACGGGTTTTCCAATATAGATGATTGGATTCTTATGAGGGATTTTATTAGGAAGATTTCTTGAATATTGTAATCCAGAAATCCGACGGGCAACTGCGTGTGTGTCTATTGTTGGAAGGAGGCTTTGAGCGGTTTTCCAGGAAAAAGCAGATGATACAGAGTGTAAAAGAACCGATTGTATAGCCACAAAACTTCCCCGGCAAGTAACCAAGGATTTACGAAAGAATTTTGAGCGTGATGTCCTTTCGGGAAGGAAGACAACCTGATTAAAAGGGATATACGGCGACGAGCGCGGATAGTGAGAATGCAACGCATTAAACACGTTCGATTCAATCGTTTACGCGAATATACAGACCGGCCAAAATTTCATATGTTTATGGCCCAAGAAGGCATATTGTGTACCAAATTTAAAGTCTCTAAGACCAATATTACGAGGATGATTTATGACTACTGCGCGTGGTGAAACGGTTTCAACCACAATCTCTTCAACTCTTGCCATAACCAAATGATTCCTGCATACCAAATTTCAGCTCAATCGAACTAGGCGTTTGGGCGCTACGAATATAATATCTTTTTTTCGAAATCGTCACTATCAACTACTTTGAAGCCAATCTTTATTATATTGCTCAATTTTTCTAACAATTTTAAAGTGCGTAAGTATACTCTGCTTAAACGAAAATTTAATTAATAATACAAAATTTTAACAAAAAAAAAGGTTTTTTTTTTATAGGTGGCAGCAGGTATTTCAACTTAGAACCGGCTATCATAATCTAATGCGTACACAAAATTTCGAGTCTGTGTTGTTGACCGTTGAGGAGTTCCCTCGTTAGAAGCCAACCATGGGTAGCCAACCGCAGTCCTGTCTTGGTGAAACTTAGAACGGACTGTCGTAACTGAACGCATATACACAATTTCGTGTCTGTGCTGTTGACCGTTGAGGAGTCCCCTCGTCGCTATCCAACCCTGGGTGAAGAATCAGGTCATGCTTACCAATAATAAATGCAATGTCATCGGAACTGAACCAATAAGAAAATTTTCAATTTCATATAATAATATTTGAGTAGTTCTCTCAATTCCTAATAGATCATATCATCAGAACGGAAATTTGATAAAAATGGGACCAATCTGGAAGTACATCCTTTCAAATAAGAATTTTCCAAATCGGTTCATAAATGACAGAGTTCTGAGGTAACAAACAAAAAAAAATAAAAAAAGATACATCTAAATTGATAGCATCCACCTTTTTTTGAATTCGGTTAAAAATAGCAGGAGAATGTCCGAGACGGGTTACTAATTTTCTTTTTTTTTGCTAGGTTTTCGAACGATCTTTCATAATATTAACAGATTAACGTTTATTTTACTCCATTGTATCTCGCAATTAATTTCGTTTCATAAATATCTTTATTCTTTCAATGAATATTTAGAGCTGTAATTTATTTAAAATCCACTCATACAACATATCTATACACACCAATGTATCATCGATAGACAGCATTCTATGCTTCGAGATGGAATCGAGTTGGATATACTCCAAACCGCATGAGACGCGTCTTCTCAATTTAAACCTTTAAATAATTAATTACCTCTTAGTGGTAATGAATCAGACATTGTGCACTTGTCACTACTAATTTAAGTAGAGACGTTCCACCGATGTTTGATACGGCAGAATCGATTGCATATTTATAATATGCAGTTATATTCATGAACTCAGTTACCTAGCAGTTCATTCTAAATTAAATACACGTTTATACAAAATCTACAAAAAGAAATATTGTCTTCAATATTTAAACAGAATTAGGAAACCAAGGACATGACTTTAATCTGAAGAAAGCATGATTCTACATCAATCCCAGGAAACATCTTCTAGCCAACCAGGACATAGAACCAGTGGAATTGTTTATCGGCTGAAGTGGTTGAAGCGTGTAGTGTCAGCGTATTTAACAATTAAATATATTAAAAAAAATAATAAACATGACTGCTAAATAGATTTTAAAAAAAACATGACTACCATTAAATAAAGCAAATATTTATAATTTAAAAAAATACAGTTTTTTGTGGTTTATATATTTATCCATATAGATACATGTATAAAACCGAAATGTATTTAATCAGGTTATTCATTTGACACTAAACACTATATATTGATGTTAATTTATTGACATTTCGATATTTACACAAGTACTTACTTATTATTGGAGAGTTAAGGCTATCTATGACACTTCTAAATCGGTTCAAGCATATAAAAGTTATTAAATATAGGGAATGTAGAAACGAAAAATATACATAGATAGACCCTGACCATATTACACTCCACCTCTTTTTGTTGGGCAGTCGTGTAAAAATAGACTAGACATATATTAAAAAAATATTGTAAATAAAATCAGTGTTAAATTCAGCCATATCAGCAAATATGCTGCCTATCTGTAAAACCTAACAATAATATTTTTGAAAAATAGGTACTATCGAGGCAGTCAAATATTTTGAATACATGTAAACCTTGGTGATTTCCATTTAAATCTCACGCTTAGCAAAATTTTCATGAATCTTAACGTAAAGATATTATCATAAATATATCTTTTCCTCAGACCTCTAATACCGCATCTAGATTACGCGAGCAAAGCTTCCAGACAGCTTTATTAACTAAATCACTCTTAACACCCCCGCTTAGCCGGCAGACGTTATAACTCCGTTTATAAAACCACATGACTTAACCCGTGTTTCGTTGTTGTAATATGGATATCATGAAACACCGCAACAATTATCTCTAATGGCGGTCTTATACCCGCAGAAACAGCGGACGGAGGAATTAAATCTATTACATCTTGCGCTCCGCAGCATCTCCTTACCTAACAAGGGAATATGTATCAAGGAATAAAGCGCTAGCCTGGATTAAATCTCTGGCTGATCTCCCTTGGAATAAATTAGATGGGAAGCAGCAGATTTAAAGATAACAATTTTTATATTTTAGCTTTGCTTTCAGATTTATACGTAATCCCATAAATTGTTTCGCTGTAAAAATATTCTTTTAACACTTAGGATACTCGGTACCGGGTCCACTGTACCCAGTATAAAATCACAAGTTTATCCCGAAACTACTATATAAAAATAAATCTTTACTTTCTAATAAGGATTATATATGTAAAAAGAAAGATATTATTGAATCAAATACTATTTTTTATTATTTTTGCTTATGATATATTCGAAATTTTAAATCTCCCTATAAAATATTCGAAGTTTCTCCTTAGTTTTATTGCGGTAGTTTTCTCTCGGCGATGTTGCAACCGCTGTTTACCAGGAAACAAAACTGTTTTACGCTGGGTAGACGTAAAAGTTGAAATTCCTTATATTTTAATTGGTCAAATTATGCAGCTTCCTATTTTTTTATATTTCTTATGACTATAATATAACTTACATAAACTTTATATATTGAAAATATATAAAAAAATAAAGTTTTTATTAATTTAAATACAAAAAAAATAATTAATATATAAAGTTATTCTTATAATAATAATTAACAAATTTAAAATTATTAAAGGGTAACATTTTTACTCTACCCAGGACAAAGGCTCTAGCTACTTCGTCGAAACGTCAGGTGCTACAAAATTACCGCGGTTAATTTGTTTTTAAACCTTTGTATTATGTCAAACAACTGCGAAAGTCTTCGATTTCATATAACGCCTAACTATGTGAATATAACCAAGTTTAATGTAAGTGTTACACGGTTTTGTACGGTTTTGCAGTGTTACACGGTTTTGCTTTTCAAAATGTAGATATAAAGGCAGTAAAATATCTGTACTAGATTTGATTAAGTATTTGGTTTGTTTCGATATAATTTAATGTATTTTTTAATGATTTTTATATTTCCTGTAAAGTAGCAAAAACAGATACGATAGTTGATCATGGCATGGATGCATATGGAGCCCTAGTTCTTTCGTTCGTTAACATATCCGGGCCCACAGTTAGGACACGTCTCTCTAAAAATATGCTGCCTGGATGACCGTATCGTTTGCCTCTTGTAGTTTCTGGTGTGTGATGGGGTTTACAGTTGTGGGCAGGATCGGAGGTGATTTATATCCTGCAGCGTTCTGCAGTTGCATATTGGGTTCTCTGTGTAGCCCACAGAACGAGATTAGCTGGACATCTTGTCACATCCACCCTCAGTCTGTTCAGAATAGCGAAGTGGTATAGAAGAGATGGGATCCCAGTGTTATCTCTCACTTTATATCCTTGTCAAGTAAACCCTCCATTATGAACGATGCGGTTCGATGATTAATTGACTACCATGAAGCTCGAGCTTAACTACCTTTGCCTCAAATCGCGAAAGTAGTAGAATAGAACATAATTAAATGACGTTATTTTGCTATAAAAACATTACTGAATATTACACTGATTTTATAAAAAAAGACAATTTATGCATAAAAAGAGGACTTATCGCTATAGCCATATCTTACAGTCAATCATTATAGCGATATCTTACAGTCATCCAGTCTATCGGCTCATGAACGACTTTCGTGATTTGAGGTGATTGTGGTGAGGGTGTTGTCTTGGGTCAGCTATCAACATTAGGCGTTCTGAATCAGCCAGGATATCACGACCTAGCTGCTTGACATCATAACATAGCTGACATCAAGATATCATATAATACCCGATAGTGACCGTACTACATATATAGGCAATTGCACTGGAATGGAACAAATGATGTTTTATATTTAGGGCGACGAATGTGATGAAGAAAGTCACGCCAAACGGATCGCAATTAATATGCCTTGTAGGGTTCGTTTATAAAGTCTTGCTGAAACGAGGTGGATTCAAGCACATCCTTTACGACTTTATGGCAGCTACATCTCCCTTTCATCCGTACACCTGAGCGGCTTCGATCACACTATTATTAACAGGCAGGGTGTAGGTAAATCACACAACTGCTCCTAAAAGTTGTCGGCTTTCAAACACATCCCCAGCCTTTCAACCTCCCCCACCCTCCTCCGACACACCTCCTCTCCTCCCTCTTGCCCCTATCCCCTGTTTTTCTCCCAGCCCCCCGGCCCCCGCCACACATGACCGCAATAAATTCACGCACATTTCCGCTTGCCGCTGACATTTATATTTCGCAGGGTGGCATTCGAACGCGCGCAGCACTGCGCCGCCCGATTCAACTGTATACATGAAAAACGCTGCAAGTACACTTGAAAAAATTTGGTTGTGTCACCCCAAGCCTTTTTCGGCAAGTAGCTAAGGACTGATTCAATCTGAATATCAATTTCATAAAAATATCGTTGAGCGCACTCTCTCCGTCGGCGAAGGAACCCAGTTGGGTTCCATTCCATATGTTAGCCCTTAGACGAGAAAAGTACCCCGCCGCCCGAGGTGTTAATATTTGATTGAATTGCATAGCGGAATTTTAATATTATTAGTGTAGCTTGTATATGAGATATTCATATGATATGCATATTGCATATGAGCATTGACGTTTCTAAGTCCAATATTTCGAGATTGAAATATGACTAGGGTTCTCCTAGCAGACCAATTTCAACTGCAAACTTTTCAACTCTTGCCATGACCAAATGATTCCTGCATGCCAATTTCAGCTCAATCGGAATAAGCGATTGGGCGCTATCGTAGAGGAATATACAAACACAGCAGACATACAGAAGCGCGTTGACAAAACTTTCCCTTATCGTCAGTTGGTGGGCCGGGAAAGTAAAACTCTGACATGTCTTTTTCTAAAGCGATTTTATCATCTGAGAACAGAGCAGAGTAAACGCCAGTCTAACGACATGTCGTAATATTATAGTTATTTTCTATATAAACTAAAGAATAAAGAATAAAGAGTATTTATTTTCATTACAACCATGACAATTGTGTAGGAGTAACAATGTATATTAAAATTATCTTATATTATTTCATTAATTTAACAAAGAGCAACAATAAATTAACAAAAAAAAGACTATAATATTCGAAAAAAAAAAAAATAGTACCTAAACTTACATTGGTAAGAGCGATGGTGTTTTCAAAGTATTTAAAAGTTTCTTTACGCGCATATATCTTGATTTTAAGCCGATAGACCAGGATGGATTTGTCAAAAATATCAGTAATCGCCTTTAAATTATCAGGCAATTTAATTAACAGTTGAAGTCCTATGTAGAGACTAATCGCCTAAAACTTAATACGTGGTTTGATCGGTTGGAGGTAATTGAATGAGTTTTATTCCTAGTGTCATGCCGATGTAATTCCTCATCGCTCGCCAAGCTCTTATTACAATAGAATTCGCTAAATGCAAATAAAGGACGAATTAGCCATTTAGGCTAAATTAGACCACCAAGCCAGGCTCGACATTATCGAATCAAAACCTAGGTAATGTATATCTATAAATGCAGAAACTTTCTTACTATACTAGTTGATTCTGAAATATTATCAGTTTCGACCCAGTGCAGCGTGGAGATCTCGCCAGAAAGAGCCTCACTAATTATATCAGGAATATATCATGCTTCCTGATATGATTAAAGATTAACAGCCCTGTTAGCAGATACAATTATTGGTACTATTAAAAATACACGGGTTACCCACATGTCAGCCACCTTATATACTTTGTCGAGATAATTCATATATTTATCTTCCTCAACCTTGTCGAAGTGGTCACCATGTGGTATAGTTATGTTAATTAAATAAATCTGCCGCACATTTTTATTGACCAATACTTTATTAGGACTATTCGCAAATATTGTTTTATCAGTTTTAACTGACTTATCGCAGTAGAGTCTAGCGCAGTTTTTTTTCCAAAAACCTTGCGGTTAACACTTATAATATGGTACTATGACATCGACGAATTAATTACCTTATTTGTCAGTAAATTTTAAACCAGCCGATGGTAAATCAAATCAAATCAAATCAAAATGTTTTTTATTCACAATAAAATTTGTATAAAATTGCTTTGTGACGTCAAAAATGAGATACAATGTACGGTTTATATTATAGATAATGATATAAAATATTTAACAACAGAAATATTTAAAAGCAATTTAAAGTATAGGTACAGTTAGAATTTAAAATAGCCATAAAATTTAAAATAGTCATAATTAACAACAACAGTCAAAAATAAAAAATAAAAAGACAATATACCTACACAGTTAACAATTTTCAATAAAATAAGGAAAGAATATTCGATTTTATAATCATTCCAAAAAAAAAACAATATCATTAATAAAATCTACTACTTTGTAGTAAGCCTTCTTACATAGAATATTTTTAATTTTACTTCTAAACTGAATGTCTGATAGACCCTGTATGTCCTCTGGAATTTTATTATAGAACCGTATACAGTTTTCCATGAAACAATTGCTTATATTACTTAGTCTAAATTTTGTCACTATATATTTATTTTTATATCTAGTATTGTATTTGTGATTGTCACAGTTTTTTGAATAATGAGATATATTTTTTCGTGCATGCATAATGTTTTCAAATATGTATTGACTAGGTACAGTAAGAATGTTAATTTCTTTGAATAATTCTCTTAGGGAATCACGTCTGCGCAAGTTGTATATGGCTCTAACCGCCCGTTTTTGTAGAATAAAGATTGAGGGCATACTTGCAGCTTGTCCCCACAGTAAGATGCCGTAAGACATAATACTGTGGAAATAAGAGAAATATACTAGCCTCGCAGTATCAACATCGGTAATTTGACGGATTTTCATAACAGCATATGCGGCTGAACTAAGCCTTGTTGACAGTTTGGTAATGTGTGAATCCCATTTTAGTTTAGAATCCAACGTGATTCCCAAGAATACGGTCTGTTCTATGAAGTCTAATTTTTCATTATTTAGAGTAACATTAAAGTTATTTCTGCTGTTAGAAAGCGAAAAACGAATACATTTAGTTTTATTTGAATTTAAAACCAGATTGTTAGAAGCAAACCAGTCATGAATCTGTGCAAGAGCAATATTTATTTCGTTCACATTTGTATTTTGTTTGTTTAGTTTGAAAATTAACGAGGTGTCATCCGCAAATAGTGTGATTTTAGTTAGACTCTGTACCATAAAGGGCAGGTCATTTAGGTATACTAAAGACAGAAACGGTCCCAGTATAGAACCCTGTGGTACGCCCATTTTAACTTGCGATCCTTGTGACTTTGTCTCATTTATCTGTACTTTTTGGATTCTATCTGTCAAATATGATTTAAGCAAGCTAAGAGATTTACCCCTTATACCGTAGTGATCTAGTTTTAGTAATAACGTATTATGATCTACGCAGTCAAAAGCCTTAGATAAGTCACAGAATATTCCAATAGCATCCTGCGAGTCATTCCAGGCACTATATATGTTTTGTAGTAGCGCTACCCCAGCATCTGTGGTGGAACGTCCTTTGGTGAATCCAAATTGCTGATCATGAAGTAATCGGTGTAAGTTGAAATGAGGAAGCATTTGGTCTAATAAAATCTTTTCAAATATTTTGCTTAGCACTGGCAATATAGATACCGGTCTGTAATTTCCAGGATCTTCTGTATCGCCAGATTTGAACAAGGGTACAACCTTGCTACACTTTAGTAAATCCGGAAACACGCCATTTTCAATGCATCCGTTTAGGATTGTTACTAGATACGGCGCAATGTCGTCTATGATATATTCACAAAACTTAACAGACATACCCCACAAATCCTCAGTGTTTTTTAGTTTCAAAACGTGGAACGCTTTGACTATCGTCTCGGAATCTATTTGCTTAAAATCAAATACAGCCTCACATCGGCCAATATTTGACTTTAGTAGATTGTCTGCTATTGAAATGGAGGATGTCCAGTAGTTTTTAATGGGATGTTTGTGAAGAACGTTTCAAATTCTTGTGCCACTTCCTTGTCTGAACTAACTTTACCATGAGATGTATTTAATGTGATCTGTTTATTGAATGCTGTTTTTTTTTTGGTCTCACTATTTATAATTTTCCAAACAGTTTTAGCTTTATTTTCTGTATTAATAACCTTGCGCTTTATGAAATTTGATTTAGCTACTAAACATACTTTTTTTTAAATCCTTGAATATGTCTTTACGTAGTTTACAAAGTGCAAACTTTGATTGTATGACTTTTCATCATACAATTCAAATAACCGACCTCTGCTTTTACGAATGCCTTTAGTCGCCCAGTCAGTAAACTTGAATTTGGGTTCTAATTGACGCTCTTTAAGTTTATTTTTTTTTATCAAATTCAGAAACCAAAATTTAAAACATTTCCCCATAAAACTTATTAGGGTCATTTGTTTTAAAAATATTTAAGGAGAGCTTTTCTTTTATTGCTATTTTGTATCTTTCTAATAGATTTTTGTTTATAATACGTTTCTTGATTTTAATTTTATTATGATTAAGGAAATATGGGAGTAAAACAGACTGTCCACTATGGTCAGACTGGAGACAGTTTATAATCTTCTGACCAGTAAACTCACAATTGCAGAAGATGTTATCTATACAGGTTGCTGTTTTTTATGTAATTCTGTTTTCCTCATTAAAAATATTATGTAAATTAAAAGATTTAAATAAACAAATTAGTCTGGTTTTGAATGATGAATCTTCTAAAAGGTTTGTATTAAAGTCTCCACAAATTACAATAAATTTTTTGCTTTTGGAAAGAATTTTCATTACATCTTCCAAAACTAATTCAAAGCAGGAAAAGCTATGATTGTATGGTGGCCTGTAGACGCAAACCACGATGTGTCTCTCTAACTCAACACATGATATTTCTATTTTACATTCTACTGAGAGTATAGAAATGTCTTTGTGTTCTCTTGCTTTTATATTCTTTTGAACTAATATCAAAGAACCGCCTTGAGTAGTGGTCTGACGGTAGAAGGCACTAACCACTTCATAATTGAAGGGGTCGGGGCAATAAGGGACCTTAGCCATATTTTTTGAATTTTCACTATTTTAGTGAAATGGCAACCGTAGAGAAGGGTATAAGCCACCATCCAAGTTGTACGGCTATCGCATGACAGATACCGCCACCAAGCTATAACGACCTTGTTGCCGACGTGCAAAATAGTGGCAAATTTTCAAGCAAAAACGTCATAAGCCACAATAAAAGCAACATGGCGACAGGTGACAGAATGTCACTGAAGAGAAATAAATTGGTTTATAGTGAAAGACACAGCTGTTCAGGTTCGGATTTTAGCTCCTACGATTCAGTGAAGGATGAGGAATATTCTCCAGATACCAGTTCGTGTGAAAGTGATGAATCTACACCAAAAAAGGTAAATAAACTTTTTAGTGTCTTGAGCCCTTTTTGCTGCAGTATATGTGGCTTGTGTCTTATTAAGGTTATAAAAACATTAAATTTATTTTTTAATAGGATGTGGCCATAAATAGCTCGTTTTTAATTTTTTATGTATAAAGAGTCACTAACACTTCTATTTTTTTTTGGTTTTTGAGCCAATAACATTTTCTAATACCCCAAAAAGTAATTTATTTACAAGGTGGCTTAGGCTCTTCTTGACTAAAATATATTTTGTTTTTCAGAGGACCCCACAAAATGACAGCGCAACTGCGAATTTTAATCAAGCTCAAGCAGAAAGCAGCAGAGGTTCAGTTTTTAGCCCAGAAAAACTTCCGCCAAGCCGATGGAGAAAAGTAAATATTGAAGCAAGAAAAAAAACTAAAGCAAAAAAACGTCGAAACTTGGGACACGCCTATATAAATTTGAAGGGTACAGCAAAAGAAGCAAAGAAGATTGGAGAGCCGTGTAAATGCACAAAAAAGTGCAGAGAATTGCGCAGGGGTACCGAAACATCAATATTTAACGGCTTTTGGTATTTAGAAACATACGAAAATCAGAACACGTATTTATTTTTCATAATGAAAGTTACAAAGAAAAAGAGAAACTATAAGAAAAAATCAAAGAGACAAGAGTCAGCAAGAAAATTTACCAACTTGTATTTTGTAAAAGTAAACGGAATAGATGTCAAGATATGTAAACAGGAGTTTTTAGCGGTTCATGGACTTCAAAATTCAGCTAAGCCCGTTAAACTAATTTCAAAACAAATTTCGGAAGGAAGACCAACACCAAAAAAAGATGAGCGTGGTAGACATCACAACCGACCGAACAAAGTTGCCCCGGAAATGGTACAATCGGTTCACGACCACATTAGAAATATCCCTAAATATGTAAGCCACTATAGTAGGATATCTAATCTAAACATAGTGTATTTAAACCACGACCTTAGTATGCAATGTAGAAACTGATACTTTTAAATAAAAAATAATTTAGTATATTTTTGACTTTCATTTATATTCGTTTTGTTATTATCAAAAAGGTCATAAGCCACATTTATTTTTCATTTAATTGTTTTTCTCGGAAAATGCAGTTTTTTTTGGATTCTTCTTAGTAAAGGATATGTAACAATCTATTATATATATAATAAATTAGGTTAAACATTATAAAAAAATAAACTATGATTTCAGGATTTGGTCAAAAACTTTAAACCTCATTTACTACAAATTTTACAAATGAGGCTTAGGTCCCTTATTGCCCCGACCCCTTCAATTAGCAAAATTTAGAATTTGGTAGTTTTTAAGAAAATGTTCCGTTAAACAAAGGATGTCCAATGGTAATAAACTAGTTAAATTTTGTATGGGGACGGCGTCCTGGGACACTAAATAAACCTTGCGCCAAGCTTGTACTTGATGCTTGATGCACATAAAGTAGAAGCAAAAATTGACTCTCTGCATATTGATTTGGTAATAATTCGAGGAAGAACGACTTCACAGTCGCAAGTTTTAGATGTATTTTCAGAAAATCATTCAAAGAAAATCTACGAAAGAGTTAAGCAATTGGCTCTCAGCTTAAAAACACTCTCTGGCACCACAGGGAAAATAAAGAAACTATCAATTCTAATCTTAGTGGAATAGATCATGACCGCCTGGCAAAAGATTTTATATAAAAAAAAACGTTGCATATCCAATACTCTGATGTAAGTGAAGATAACTTTTATGGGAAGAAAATGATCTATCGTGTAGTGACAGTTCAATCTATACTGATGGTTTTGTTGTATTTTTTAGGGATATTATTTTTTTATACTGATACTTCTTTTGTGAATTATGAGATAAACGGCACATACGCAATTAATTATAATTAAGCATGCGGATTATGCATAAGATATTAGTAATAATGTAACAATATTAGTGAAAAACAATGTATCATTAGAGTATTGTTTGTGTACCAATTATGCTAAATAAATAAATAAATAAATTATAATATTTTTTTCTAGATTTCTGTCGTTTATAGTTTTAAGTTAATTTTGTATACCAAGGATATGTGTATAACACTTGTACTATAAACCTAAGGTATAGGTTAGCTGCTAGACATTGTCGCAAGAAAATTAGCTCGCCCTCTTATTGAAATACATAATTTTACTATTATTACTATTATTATTATAAAGCATGTATAAATACATTTTTCTAATAACAACATTTTTTAAATAACATTTTTAAAAATGATTATTTGTTTTTTTCTTTAATTCCTGTTTTAACCATATAAATCGTGTTTTATTCGAGGCCGGGCTATATTTGGGTTAATGCGGTATTTAATTTTGACAAAAATGTGACTTATAATGTATTTTGGTTTAACAAGTCGGCGGGGCGTTCACGCGTGAAAGGAAGACAAACTTGGGCAAGCGGGTATAGCGCGCCGCAGATCCCTTTATCCCGTGAAAATATCCAACATCCAATATATCCGCCCACTCTCCAAATCAATAGCGTTCATTGCAAAGATTTATTCAAAATTTAACATCGCCTGGAGACGATGAAAACGAAAAGAGAGCACTGCCAAAGAAAATTGAAGATAGAACCTTGCTTGTTTGTTTGAGCAACTTTATTGCATACACAAATAGAGTAAAATGTGGTGGGCCTATTGCCAAGTGGCAATATCTTCGGGCCATACCGCCAGGGTTCTTGTGACTAAAGGTTTATATATGGGCAAATTCATTTATAAAAGGAGTCATCCATGAATACACATACGTAATAGTCATCATAAAGATCATAAAGCAGTGATTAGTAACATAGGTATGTCAGCTCAATATCTAAGGGAGTAATGGAATATAAGGACAAACATAGGAGAGGGGATTCATGAGTTGAGTAAATGTCTCCTTAGAGATGTTTTAAACCCGCTCAGGTTTTTAAGTTTTCTAATGATGATCGCATTGAAATTTTGTATATAGAATACTGAAATATCATTTTGTAAAACAATTAGAAAATTATGAATAAATATGAGAAATTCGAAAAAGTGAAAAAAATCGGCATTTCTAATTTGTACTTGTCTTACGGAAAAAAACGGAACCCTATTTAGAAATTGTAAATACTATCGTAATCTTTATTAGATTCTCTATTAAAAGTTATATTTCGTTTTGCTTATTTACATACAAAAATATTTAGATATAAGCTCATAACACCAATAAAAACTTTGATGAATTCTAAAGAAAAAAAAATTTGAAGATTTTTTTATGAATTTGCCGATATTAATTTACAAATACGCCGAAAACTTCATGTATTTCAGCGAAAAACAAAATAATATGTATTTTGTCAATGAATTAGGCAGACATTTTGCATTTTTAGAGTTAACGTTAAAACGCAAAAAATAATCAGTAATGACGCCATAGCGATAAACCGCACCCAATTTTTCAATTAAAAAAAACAGGTAAAATTGGAATAAAATGTAGGTACATAAAATCACTGAATTCGGTTGATAAAGTATTTGAGAATCATATTTACTTACATTTCTATTTATATTCCAACTGAAAACACTAAAAAAACAAAAAAGGACTGTTCACGACCGAATGTTTGACAATGACGACCGAACAGCGATGTTTGACAGATGAATTTTACCAGAAATATTCGTTCAATGACGCGCTAAATTATTTTACGGGTGGCTATGTATCTATGGTAATAATTAGATATTTGGTTGGAATTTGGGATGCGTTCGAATTAGAAAATAATATTATTACTGTGCGTAACAATATTGGGAGCAAGCCGCCAATATTGGTCGTTACATAGTCAACAGTGTTCTGATGTGCAACCAAATTTGGTTTTTACATAGCCGAAGGGGTTAAGACTACCCAAACGATATTAATTTCAAATAATTAATAGAACGAGGCTTATGACACTCGTCTCAGGCTTTTCGATATCCAGTGTACTCATGACTTTCAAAATCGACTCCCAAAATCGACCAGTTTCACCATTAATTATATTACCACATATTTGTAATTATCCCTTTTATTTCGATGATATTATATGATGTTTAATGTAGTATTTTTCTTTATACTGAAAGTGTTTAATGGCACTAACAAATAAAGCAAGAAATGACATAATTATTTGTTACGACTGTCAAACAATCTCGGCAATTAATTAGTATAACGCTGTAAAAATAAAATAAGTGTCTCCGTTGCTTTTATTTAAAACTCTGAGGCATTATTCCGGCTGTCTAGCATAATATCTACACTATCAAATGTCTTTCCGAGCACCACTCTCCGAGTCTTGTTAATTTGTTAATTATGCTTCATTATGAGAGCTATTAAGAGCTGACGAATATACTTCTCTACGACTTTCCATTTATACCATGCAGAAATACTTGTTAAACGGAAAGGGCTAAATAAATCATGGAGATATTAATCGTTATATTTAGAGCCATACTCTATTAATTTCAAAAAAGGACACCTTCGAAATCATCACATAAATTTACGAATTCATATTAATACAGAATAAAGTATTTTTTTTAACTTTGACTGACACCGGGATAATTAAAACCATTTCCAGACTGAAGTCTGTCCGTGTGTATGTGTACGTGTGTGTGTGTGTGTGTGTGCATTACTCCACGATAGCACCCAAACGCTTCATCCGAATGAGCTTTGGCATGCAGGCATCGTTTGGTCATGGCAAGAGTTCAAAAGATTGTGGTTGTAATCGGTCGACCAGAGGCCGAGCTAGTCATACTATGATCTCGACATTTTAAACGAAGGGACTTGAAATTCGGTACACAGATGCCACGTTGGGCCGATATCACATTGTGAAATGTTGGTTGGAATATCTCATATACAGACGACACAAATAATATTTAGTATTTAGTATTCAAGTCCGCCATACATTCATTAAAGAGTAAGGCCCTTAGAAGCGCCGACGCTTGCGATGTTTGGTTTGTTCAAAATTTGAATTCTAAGGCTCACGGCGACATGCGTTTGCAAGTTGATTTTTAAATCGAACGAGATGACGCGCGTTCGAAATTCAAACTTTCATCGCGATGCGTGGCATATTACGAATAATAGGAATTTTCGCCAACTTCATTTTTATCAATCATCGACTTCATCGAACTTATTTAAGAAATAAATAAACAGACAAAATAAGTCCCTAGCTACTTGTCGGGAAAGTCTTGGCGTGTCACAACTGAATTTGTTATTAAATACAAATGAATTGTTTAAATATATGCATATAAAAATGATTCCGTAACAAATCTTTAGAAACAATCAAAGATTACAATTTTAGTTAGAAAGCATACTTACCGAATCCATGGCAAAAAAACATTACTATCGTATACTTAAGTAAATATTTGCCAATTTTTCAAAACAAAAAATAACAAAATACCCACCTAAGCGATCACTGAAAATAATCATTTAAAATACAATTTATAGCTAGCAGTAATCAGTAAAAACAAAGTTGAAATAGTCAAATATTGAAATAATCAACAAATAATAAAGAAATGCCCAGAATAATCAATAAATAAGATGGAAATAGAAATTGTTATAAACTTCAGATGTGGTATACTAGTCAACAAGTGAAAAAAAAAATTTGGGTTGCATAATAGTCAACATTCAACACAACAGTGTGTGCATCAACATTCAATAACAAAAATCTACGACCTTTTCAAATATATCCAAATTATAAAGTTCATGACCGGATAGAACTTCTTAACATTTATTATAAATGCATAGTCAACGTATTTATTGCTGATGATAATAAGGTAACTATTTCATAACCTTAATGTGCACAGCTTAATGTGCGATATACAGTTCTCATTGTTATTCATAGGAGTGCAATTTTCGTAGCTGCGCTAACTAACGCATTCAATATAAAATCCGTTAAGAGGATTATGGATTTAGCGTTGCACGGCAGAGGTCTAGCGTCAAGTTACATACGTTCCGTTGTGTTGCTGAAAAATACCCCAGTAATTTTGTTTGACAGACCTCGGTTTTGCAGTTTTATCAGTGATTTCAAAGAAATATAACATTGTATACGTATAATGGGAAATAATTTGAAACTAATACGTAAATTCTAGGAAAAAAAAAATTTTACTCATGATTTTATGCCTGTGAAGCATGATGATTAACCGCCCTACCTATACGAACGTACGTAATACGTCCGCTATATTATCGCCCGCATGAAACAAAACGTATCCAATACAGATAATGTACAAAAAAAAGAAACCTCTAAAGCGTACGTGAGGCGTCGAATTTTTCCACGATTATAAGTACAAAGAGGGCCATAACTGTGTCTATTGTGTTAAAAAAGTTTTTGCTATATTGTAAACAAATATTTTTACTAAGAAATCTAATGAAAAAAACCCAGTGATTTTTAACTACTTTTCGAATAATAACGTAAAGGTAGGGCGGACCGATAGGGCAAAATTGAGGGTAAACAACGCCGTGGAAGGAGGAGAAAGTCGTGGTTGTGCAATGTCAGAGAGTGGACCGGGATCACCAGTACGGAATAACTTTTCCGGATGGCGCAAGACCGACAAAAGTATTCAGAGCTCGGTTTTTTTTATTTATTATTATTATTATTAAAAAAGTATTCAAACGGCCAACCTCCAGTAATGGAGAGGCACTTCGAGAAGAAAATGAAGAAGGGCGGGCGGTTAATTAATCTATCCTGATAGATAAATGAAAAGAGTTGTTTTTTTTAATAATAACCACATCAATCTCATAATTTATAAACGTTTAAATATATTTAAAGGAAAAAAATATTTTTGTAGGAGATACAAACACTGAATTAAATTGGTCGCCCGTCAGCCACTACAAATAATGAGACTACTCGTAAATGAGTTTTTTTTTTACTTTGATACATTACTGAAACCAGCAATGTTTTAATTCTTCTATTTGATCATTTACTCTATCAGAATATAGCTATCCTGAGGGTGATTTGTGGTAATACAATTTGACTGACGAACCAAAGTGGCTCGTGTTATTTAGTGAAGGATTACTTTTTTCTATTTCTGATATTAGCATTCATACAAATGTGTACCTACCTCCACATCCGAGGCAGACATTTGCCACAAAAATTGAGTGAGAAGTGAATTCCAATAAAGCTCTCCGTGCTCTTCTTAACTTTGAGGCCGGTTCTTTGAGTAAGAAGTGCATTCTAATAAAACTCTCCTTGCTCTTTTCAATGTTGATGCCTATTATTTTTAAAACCAGACAGAAATACGATTTTTTTCTATTTTTGATGTAGCAATAATGAATATACTCATAAAGTAAGCCAGAGTAAGAATATACTCATAAAAAAATTGTCAGTCAGCTGTTTGCATCTTCGAAAACGAGATTAAATTTACACAAATTTTGCGTTCTCGCAAAGAAAATGGTCTCTCTGTGTGAGCCTAAAAATAGGGATGTATCAAAAATTCTTGTGTATAGATGTATATACAAAACAAAGAACGGTTACCACAGATTGCTAAACTGTGCGTTTGCAAGAGTTGCATAATCGCCACCATAATAATGCGAGCTTCAAGATAGAGCAAGTCTTATTTATGATAATTAATGATAGTCTTATTTATGATTCTGACACTAGACGTTCAGACTGAGACATGTTTCTTGTCTTTGCAATTTCCAAACCATCGAAGTACTGTTCTCCCATGATATTAAGATCGAAAACGGACCCCATCTTGCCGAAACTTTTCCAGCAACAAGATCAAAGTGCGTGGCAAAGAGGCGGCAATGAATCTTAGGCCCTTATCTCGGTAATGGCAAAAGATGGGGGAATCATTTGTCCTTACACATCACTATGAGGCGAGCGGAAGAAGGCCCACATTGGGAGGCTGGACGCGTTTTGTACGAGACGGAAGGCCTTAATGAAACTCCCTGCCGAGCGGCAGCTGGGCACCGAAACGGTGCGCTTGCACATTTTACAGTAACGAACCGAATTTTCAACCGGAAACCCGTTATAAATAAAAAAACAATAACAATCCAGTTGGTGGGGATCTCTGCTATTTTTATAGTCGAATAGATTTTACATGATTATATGTGTAATTCATTTTTCGACAAATACGCTATTTAAAAAAAAAAATCAAATCAAATAAGAATTGAACTTATATGTTTAATATAAAGTTTCTTGAAAATAATTTGAGCTGCTAAAATAGCTAAGTAGGTATAAACGTTCAAATTATAAAAACGAATAATCAGTTATGAAATAGTCAAATATATTTTTTCTAATTCTATATAATTCTTTTTCATGTGTCTTGTTATATTTCCAGGTTAACTGTCTCAAATATAGGTGCAGATACCTAACACAAGGATTTTATTGTTTTTAAAAATTCATATAATTATTGCGCAAATTGCACGGAAAAGTGATTTCAATTATAAAAAAAGAAATTATTACACTGGAAACTTTTACCCAATTGAAAAAATACGAGTATTTTGAGACATTTATTTACATTACCTAAACTAAACATTTTCAACCCAAGCTATGGTATTAATATGCACTATAATATAATTTGTACGTCTGCCTTTGCAGAGGCTCTATCGGGATAGGAAACACTTATTCAATACATCTGTAACGGCCCTTAAGTACCGTTACATGCGATTAACAAATGCATCGATTTCCAGTGAAATACGCTGATACATCAGCGTATTTCACTGGAATTTGGAATTTCACGCGATGAATCAGCACGATGAAACAATACTTTTACTCGTAATATTTGGGATTGCATCATTTCCCGGCCTATATAAACCGGCGAAAAAGCAACCAAAGTATCATTCCTCGAGTGATCACCTCCCCCAAGTTTGCGACGGCATACTCGGTACCCCTCTCACGAGGTCGCTCAACGAGTCCGGCTCTTTGGTTTCCTTTCCTTATCTTTCCCAGTCACGAAGCATCAGTCTGTAATCCCACAGATTCGAGCCGTGCCCAGTACAAGATACTAGGAGCATAAATACAATCCTCATCCATATAACCTCGTAACTGCAGTCGCGCATAAATACACTCGCGACAACATAACGTATTCGGGAAGCGTTATAACTGGCAATATCAAACTTTCAATCGATTTAATAAAATACCTTCTGCTTCACTGAAAACCGCCTTTCAATACGGAGATAACTCGTAAGTCAATACCACCACCTCACAACGAACAACTTGGAGTCTAGTGAGGGGTGGTCCCTCACACATTATTTTATTTGCTTCAGTAAGTGCGTATAGTAATATTTTAAAATTGGTATCTTTTTCTGTATACTAGAACAAAACTGTTTTACCTGCTTATTTATAGAATAAATATTTTCCCAAATTTACTGGGATCTAATGCTTACAAAATCGTTTCTACACGTTGGCAAAAGCGACGGAAAAAAGATTTTTTTTCTAATATATATGCTGGGCAGTGTATCACAAATTTGCGTGACGAAAACCACTTTAGAGTTTATGAATATATAGGTGTTGCTGAATTTGAGAATGTGTGTATCGACGATGCGGTTATATCTCAATTTCTGCTGTGATTTGTTTTTTGCACATGAAACAACGAGCAAACCTCATGTAAGTATGTTAACCTCATTAAAGTATGTTAATGCGATTATTTTAAATCCCGGATAGCAGCTCCATACCTGCGTCGGTGTGCCTGTCGCTCAGGGTCATCATTTTAAAGTGATACTGTCTCTGCTCAAACGTCCAAATTCATAATCTCATTATAACAGACTACGCACTGATGACGCAAATACAGCGACGCACTGATGACGCAGCGACATTTCTGATATGTAAGGATTATTTGAGATTTGCAATGCACAAATAATTTTAAAATATTTACTCTTTCAGAAAGAAACTCCGATCTTTTTATTGCATTTTTCAGCCACATTAACCACCACCTTTTACAATAACTTTTATCTCCGCATTTACGAGAAAACGCAAATCCCGAATCAGGCTACTTTCAGCGATTAGCTCGTAATCCATATCAATGTTTACAACATTGGTACAACAACTGAAGACTACTCTAACCCAATTCCAAAAACAATAAGTTTAAAAAAAAATTGGAAATATTCATAACTAACTTGTTCTGGATACAATACTCCATAAGGCGATCCAGGTTTTGAACTTGTGTACAGTTGTGAATATTTCTTGAGCCAACGTTTAATTGAGTGTGAGGTCTAAAATTACTTTCCAGTGTTTTATATATAGATATTGAATATTATAGATATTGAAAGTAGATATTGAAAGTAAGGATCTAAAGTGATATTAAGCAAAAGGTGCACGGCCCCGGTGGCATAGTGGTTAGGTCGCCTGATCCTATATTGCAAACCCGGGTTCGATTCCCGGCGGGGTCACTATTTTCCGTTGGGATAAAATTAACGGAATTGCATTTTCAATTCTGTCGATCGAATGCAATAACAAGACACACACTTACACGGATGTTACACGCACACATACATATAAACACGTCATAGTAGGTATGGCTGTAAGAGATTGTCATATAACAATAAACTCGCCCATTGTGATTTCAATATAAAGAGTAGAAACAAACAAACAAACATTTGCTGTCTCTCATAATATTGTCAAAGTATACGAGTTCCTGCCATTTAATTGTTACGCCACACGCAGCTTCGATTTTTTACACATTTTTAGGCTACAAAATCTCATTAGCCTACAAAATCTTAAGCATCCTTCGGCATACCCAGTATTTTTTTATTTCATTTGAAATGAATTACTGTGACCTGTAGGCTTGCTTATTACACCTATGTATACACTCAGGAGCAATGAATCTAGGTCATCAACATAAACCCTAACATATCGAAAACTAATAATGCTAGCTTATAAAATAACTAATACATTTATAATGAATATATTGAGCTCGCTTTAACACAGCAGGTGGGTGCCTAGCAGGGTGGGCTCGGTTTCACTTTGCTTAGCATCATCGAAAGACAAACATTTGCGTTTAATGTATGCACTATATAACATGTGCTCAGACAGATGTGTATCTAACTTTTGAAGCATACAACGGAATTTTCTTAATTGCAAAATATTTTTTTAATGCTCATGCAATTGAATGTATATATAAATAAAAATTAAACTTGATGCTAAGAACTTATTTTTTTCTGTGACAGAACAAAATCAGAAGCAAAAACAAATGCAGTGAATTCGTAGTTGGATTTTCAAACAAATGTTTAATTTGGTTTAGCTTTTTTGTTTACATTACAGCAAGCAAGAAAATTTATTGATTTTATTTGACCCGTATCAAATAGTCTATAAAATACGGTTTATATGAGTAAGCTAACATTCTTAATTTGGGCGACATTAAGGTTTATGCTGGTGACCCGGATTCATTGCTCCCGAGTGTAGGAGAACTGGAAAAACGTTATTTCCATGACCATGCTAGTAATGGCATTAGGCGCCTCATCTTTATTTAGAGGGATGATAGAAAACGGTCACAATTCAACAACATCCGTCAACAAACATCCGAATTTACCAAGCGGATAGTGTGTAAACTCTAAACCGGCGATAATGTATAGCGTAAGAGGCTCGGTTTGTTAAGTTGTGTGCGTGTGTGACATGATGAAATTTCTTAGATGTTATGCGTAATTCGCGTAGGAAATGCTTCTGGTCCAATTGGTCTAGAGAAGATTTGCGGTTGGATTTACGAGAAACGGGCGGAGAAATTTGCATAGTTTGAAAAGGACTAATTGGGACTCGAATAATACCGAGCCCAGTAAAGTAATCAAGGACTAGATAAGTGATAATGTAATGTGTCAAAAAAGTTGATTGTGATGTCATTTAATAATCTAACGAGTTAATTTACTGTTCAACCCAAGAGTAAAATATCATCACAAGTAATGTGATGTAACCTCAACGAGGTTACTTTTCACACGTTCATTCCATAGATCGACATAATGTCGTTAAAACTCTATTTGGTGACGAGTTCGATCGTTGAATTGGCAACCACAGTTGTACATAAGCGTTTCGATAGAAAATAAAGATGCTTTTGATTTGACTTAAGTGGTTGTTTATGTATTACACTTATTTGCCTAATTCCTTTGTCAGCGCTTTGATTTCTGTGCGCTTTAATTTCAATACCTGCCAATAGTTAGGGGTGTAATTACGGATACGTAGTTACACTATGGAGAATATTTGTATTATGTATTATATTTAGCAGTACAGTAGAGCGGTGTCGACTACAATCGGTACCGTCATCTCAGGCTGGTATAAAGATATGTGATCGTTCTTTCAGCCACGAGATGATCGTAGAAGACTTAGAGATGATACAAATCTACTGTTTAGCTATGCCAACATGCCCGTCAGAGGCCAACGCCTTACGGCAAGGCGGCTGGAAAAGTAACCAGAGCAGCCTCGACCCATGACTACCAGATTTGGAGAGATATTGCCGTCTGAAATAAACCATTAGGATATCTCCAACCTCCCGACTGGTTACAGGTTCGAAAGCGCTTGCTCGATTCTCTTCCTAGTGTAGCGGTGATCGGTGTATACCAAATCTATCGCGGACTACAGCATCATTTGCCCGGTTTTCACTCGAAATTTGGTAGCTAAATGGTCTTTCCTTGAAACGACCATTCGGCTACCGCTGGCACTATTTGGCTACCTCGTAGCAGCCGCTCTTGAGCGGCTACCACGAGGTAATCAACCGCCCTCGCTCTTTAGGAGATAATATTCTTTCCAGACTCCTCCGGCTATCAGTCGGAATGCGCATTGATTGGCAAACGCTCCACGGTGCGCAAACCGTCCAGGAGCACCCGAAAGTTGACTTCTAGGGGAAACTGTGATCTCTAGGGGAAACTGTTGACCTGAGAGTTTGGCCCATCCTAAACGTATGGCTCTTAGTGGCCTAACTGCAACAGGGCCCATTAGCTCCCTTTTAGCAGTACATTGATATTTACAGAAACATACCTATTTCTATTGACAATATCTTTTACCTGAACTACTGTACATTCTGCATACTGTATAAAAATCTACCCTGTTTCAACCGATTTTTCTCTTTCATTTTCCCTTCCATCCCTTCCGTAGAGAATACGTGGGGTGATTTCGGACGCATCCCCATGCCAGTTTTGCCCTCGAACAACGCCACGATGTGCCCCGCTTGATCCTATAAACGCAATTAATCCTGCTCAATGCGTTCATTGAATAATATCTCACGTCTGGCCCTGAATTTAGGGATTTCGCGCAGGTGCCTAAATGTGTGACCGTATTTAAATGTAAATACTGTCGAGCTGTTCAGATTTAGCGTGACTCGAATGGAGCTTCACTCTTTCGATACTTCCACAGGTCGAGGCACGAATAATGTGACTGTTTCTTTTTTTAATAAAATAATAAAAACACTTTTTTTATTTCATTGTCAAAAATATTTATATTAGACTTTGTGTCGTCGATTTAGCCAATTGTGTAAAATAATGTCACGTAAATAGCCGCCTATTTGCAGCGGCAGCAGATGGCAAAGTGGACTCTTTTTTCGGCAAGTGTTTCGTTTGATATTTCATATATTTTACGTCGAATACTGACTTTTAGTTGAAAAAGGTTCTGTAGCTTGATTGGGCGAGCGCGGAGGCCAGTCAAATCTTAATTTTTCGAGATAAGTATCGTGTACCTATGTGGTGGAGTGCCATCCTGCTGGAACTACTAGTGTTGCATGCCATTTCTACGTATCTGATGCGTTACATATTTACGCATCATTGCAACATATCGCTCTTTATTGACCGTTTCGGTGACCTCTTTGTCGTTCTATATGATGCGCACTAACGCCGCACCAAACAGTCACTTTTTGTTGTTAATGCGGTTGCTCCTGTATCTCTTGTGGGTTTAAAGTTCCACAAATGCGGCAATTTTGCAGAGCTTTTATTGGGCGCCTTTCGTACAAAATTTACTTAACAGTATTTATGTTGAGTTTCCAGAATTGTTTTAAAAAAAATATAAAACTCAAAAATATGAGCGCGTTTAATTGACGTGTACTGCTGTATAGCGATGTGTAACTTATACCTACAGAAGTTTTATTTAAACGTTAGATGAAGAAAATCTGACCACCAGTGTAAAAGCTATGGTGTTGCATGATGGTCGCATTATTCGTGCCTCAAACTGTATATAGGGTGATGTAGGTTTTAAATTTATATAAAAAAAACTGTGAAATTGTGATAGCAGGTGCTCGTTGGTTTCTTGTAGCAGGTGCTCGTTGGCAGATTGTAGCGCTCGTTGGTTTCTTATCCAATAAGTAATATTATAAAAAAAAGTAATTATCAAGTCTTAAAACATCGATAATATATCGATTATAGGATCTTTGAGAAAAACTACTTCAGAGCTATCAAACGTACAGCTTTAAGTTGTTAGCTACTACGGGCGAACCCGTCACCCCAGGAAGGTATGGCTAGTCACCAGTCATATCTAAAATATCTTGGAAATCAATTAAAGAAGCCTATGACAGGGAATTAGACGCCATGATATCATATATCGTAATTTAGGCCTATGTTTTAAAAATACGTGTTTCTCGAACATTCTGTATAATTTAATGTAGCAAACATCATCTCTGCTTTGAGATAAAATCTTACGATTCACAAAAACAAAGCGCATCACAAATTACTCCAATTATTCGTGCTCAGCCCAAAAGCCTTGCTTCAGGCTAGATATTGTCGAATTATTTCACGAGATATAAGGCAAAGCAGTGTGAGAAATGGTGGAGTATTTGTCACCGACGCCGAAGCATGGCAGGGCGCTAGCGTGGGGTTATTTGTCAAAGCGTAGTCGTCTGCGAACCACGAATAATGTTATAGGAAGGCGGTTGGACTCCCGCTGTCATTATGTCAATCATATTCCACTCAGATAACCGTAGCCGCGTAGGTTAATAATGAGGTCATATTTAGAGAGTGTGCGTAGATATTCCCACTATAAACATACACTATACGTACATTGCTGTAGCGAATGGTTTCGTGCAGCTTGGACCATACGATCCATTTTGTCCTCGGATCAGCTCAACTCACGATTCAGCTTCTATTCAGGAGCCTCCTCGTGCGGAAGGCTACCCCGGATAAGACCCTCGCGTCTCAGGCCTCGAATCTGGTGGACCGGTTTCTCCTGGCGGGATTTTATCCCAGCGCTACCGGACGGTTTGCTCACCGTTCGGCGACGCCCATCGGTTGTGCATTCTGATTAATTGCTGAAGGAGTCTGGGGACTATGCCAATATACTCTCTCCAAAGTAGCGGGGGTGGATGTTGAAAAATAAATGTATTTGTGAGATTTCAAATGTTCTCTGGGTGTGTTTTTAAAACATGTTATGCTTCGCGCGGTTCTCACATTTGTCACAGTTATCACAAGTCAGGCTGTTTGTACGGTGAAAGAGAATGATAAGAAGTCACTGCTGTGACCAGGGATGGAGAGTAGCAGAATATCTTCATATCTTAGAGGGTTTCTCTTTCCGATAATGCAATAAATCTGCCATGTCTCTTTTCTCGTCTGGCCCACAGCCAGAGAAACCTTTTTGAACTCCGTCACGTGGTCGAATTTTCTTGAGTGCATATAAATATCTAATGCAGATATTTTGTAGACGCTTAGCCCTGGCGGCAATCTTCGTGAAAACTTAGCATAGATGCATTTTACGAACTGCGTAGTATGCGAAAATGAGAATAGCAAAGACTATAATTTGAATACCTATATCCTATCATACATATATCCCATCTCTCTCTTTTCCTATTCTTGCAATAGTTCGATTGTAATTGTAATTTAATTTAATTTAGTGCAATGCAACTTTTGATTTACCTTACAAGAAAATAATATAGGAAACAATTAATTGGCCAGCGAAACACTGTATTAAGATAATTAGTGATAATTAATGAAGCGCTGTGTGTCTCCCAAAAATAAAATAAATAAATAAATAAAAAGATATCGATAGCCCCTTTGCATACTGCGAGCTAAATACACTGTCTCTAAACGGATCGAAATGTAATTGTGTTACATTTAGTCGCAAGATAGAACCGATCCAATGTATTTATAACATAAACGGGGAAAGAATTCCAACCGAAGAATGTATACGGGATATTGGTGTAATATTAGATGGTAAACTATCATTCAACCAGCACATCGAGAGTATGGTTGGTAAAGCAATGAAAACTTTGGCCTTATCACTAGGATTTCTAAGCCGTTTACAAATTCTAAACCTATTCTTTCGCTATATTGTGCTTATGTCCGTAGTGTTTTAGAATTTGAATCATCTAAATGGAACCCGCAATACAGCGTCTATAAAATGAGAATTGAGGGAGTCCAGAAAGAGAAAGATTCTTGAGGCATCTTAGCTTTCGCCAATATCTAGGACTTCACTCATATGATAGCAGACTGAGACACTTCCATATTCACTCGCTCGAGGACAGGTGCACGGTTGCGGATAAGGTTTTCCTATATAATATCCTGAATAATAGCATCGACAGCCCATACCTCGCAGAAAACTTGTCATTTTTCGTCCCATCCCGAACCATACTAATTATGCAACGCGCAAATACTAATTATGCACAAAATGCACTTACGTATCGTCTTATGAACTTATATGATACTAGACCCATCATATAGACATCAATTTAATTAATCGTACTGCTTATATAATTGAATTATATAGAACCTTAGAAAATGCGCATACAGAATAATTAATTAATTATTATTATTATTTGACGACTTATTTATGTACGTATTTATTTTCCCTATTTATGTATTTATTTATTTATGTATGTATTTTAATAATATTTATATTTATGTATGTATGTATATGTATTTAAGAGTGTGTATGTGTAGGGATATGTATTTAAGCATGTATACTTGTATATGTAAGTATAAAATGCAAACCATTCCCTTTCTATCCCTACTCCTCCGGATTGGATAACTTAAATTAATGAGAGTTATTTTAAATTGCTAAACACTTATTATATAACTTTGAAAACAAGTAAACGGCCTTAAATTGATTGTTAGAAACGCTGTATGTTTTCTTAAGAAATAAAGAAATAAAGAAAGAAAAATCGAGGTGCGTTTAAAACATGTTGAATGTCAATTAAATTGACAGTTTTGAACAAAAATCAAAACAGTGCTAGTTTTTGCCAATTTTTCGTTGCTATTAAATCGTTTTGTATAAAAATAGCAATAATTATGACGAATACAGTGACTTTTAAAATATGCATTTATAATAGAATTCTACTAATACTGCTAGGATATAGTGCTGGCCTCCAATGTTTATATTAAATTACAGATATCTGAGAGTGAAATAGCACAAAACGTTAGTAAGGACGATACTGAATACAAGGTTTAGTCTCAACAATATATCAGAAAAGGCAATTTTTCATGAAATTAAAGCTTTTAATGAATAAGCTCTATTAAAATTTGAGACATAGTTACCCCGTAACGATGACGCATTGAATACGTCAATATCGGCGAGCTGCGTATTACAAATTTTATATACCCTATGGTATACATGAAACAGTTTTGTGCATAATTAGTGCTAACCTGCAAAAGGTGGAATAACTGTTTGGCGAGTGAGTCATAATAATAATAATATTTATTAAAATACATTTCTTTTCAAAGAACTAATAATTCAAAATATATGACACTCAAACACAACCAAGACATTAAGAGGGGACGTGATGCTCAATCATGTAACTAGCCATGGTGATTTGGTATCAGTGACTGAATAATAAACAGATTTCACAGACACTGCCAAATCGACATGGCCGCAGCAGACTGCCAACGTCGACCCGCCCTTATTGGAAAATCCTTTATATATGCCACTATCAAGGTTGGTGGGCCGAGGGTTCATTCAAATAGTAGCATTCTCTATTCTTGTACCCGCAGTTGGTGAAATCCTTGACTGGCAAAAAGACCTTAGTGCCCCCCCCGCCCCCCATTCGCACACCCTCGTGGATTGGTAGGAAGGTTGGACATGTGGCATAAACTACCAGGCGAACTACCAACCCCGCTCAGCAGCGGGAACATCGCAGGACAAGTGGGGAGCGGCGAACGGGACATTTGGCCTAACTGTATGCGTTCCGTCATAAATTCAAATTAAGTCCCGGGAGGATATTGCAGCGCTGTGCTTTAGTGGAAGGAAATTTCATTTCTTCTCCCGCCTCTCCTTTGTCCGAGCCGTAATTAGATTTGCATTACTTTCAACAATGAGTAGCGCATTATTCTGTTATTTGCCGCGCGGGCAAAATATTTTTGCATCAAAGGGAAACGCGAACGTGCCTGGCGGCATACGTATTCTAACCTACTGCGGTATTCATTGGAGGAAACCTTGCTTACACGACTGCTCAACAAAAATATGAGCGTAATATGTTCAGGGTTCATCAATATATTTTCCGTTTCATTATTCCAGCATAATTTCCGAACGCTTGAATCGATTTAGAACTGTGTGGTATTGTTAGAAATATTACATCATCCCCAATATGGGTACCTTAACTGTCTAAATATCAATAAAGTATTTGTCAAAATGTCCAAACGTCAATAAATTAACATAAATATATCGTGTTTAGTGTTAAGTGAAAGGTCTGATTGACTACATTCCGATATATATATATATATATATATATATATATATATATATATATATATATATATATATATATGTATATATATATATATATATATATATATATATATATATATATATATATATATATATATATATATATATATATATATATATATATATATATATATATATATATATATATATATATATATATATATATATATATATATATATATATATATATATATATATATATATATATATATATAAATTATTATTTTTTCAAATTGAAATTATGTTTATCACTAAATAAATGAAATGATAAAATAATGAAAGGGCACTTATCTGGTCTGTGGTGACCAGGAGTGACTCCTGAAATATATATATATATATATATATATACTTTTTAAGAATTCGTTTAAAGGATGACACTTTGATGAAGAAATAAAAATAATAAAAGCCACTTACATAGCTGGAAGGTTTTCCCGGACTGGACTGGGAAATGCTTATTGTTTAAACGAGATGTATTCTTGGATGAGTACCACTTTCGACGGTACACTGTAGGTTTAATGGGATCCCTTTATCGCTAGCGAACGATCACCCTTCATCCACATCTCAAAAACAAAGCGTATCCTTTTGCAAACCAAAATAAAATGTGTTTATTAAAGACAAATTTAAGCAAAAACAATGAAAAAAATGTCTCAAAAATCATAATCAATCGTCTCTTAAATGCGGAATGACATTCCGCATTTAAGAGACGATTGATTGTGATTTTTTTCATTGTTTTTGCTTAAATTTGTCTTTAATAAAGACATTTTATTTTGGTTTGCAAAAGGATACGCTTTGTTTTTGAGATGTGGATGAAGGGTGATCGTTCGCTAGCGATAAAGGGATCCCATTAAACCTACAGTGTATCGTCGAAAGTGGTACTCATCCAAGAATACATCTCGTTTAAACAATAAGCATTTCCCAGTCCAGTCCGGGAAAACCTTCCAGCTATGTAAGTGGCTTTTATTATTTTTATTTCTTCATCAAAGT